>RWJK01000070.1:0-70709 GCA_004335835.1 Scenedesmus sp. ARA3 | reverse complement strand
AGCCCCAGCCCTAGGCCACCCAGCCCGTCCCCCTCACCATCACCCAGCCCCAGCCCCAGCCCATCACCATCACCCAGCCCTAGCCCACGTCCCCCCAGCCCGTCCCCCTCACCATCACCCAGCCCCAGCCCCAGCCCCAGCCCCAGCCCCAGCCCACTACCGCAGTCCACATGCCTGCCTCGCCCAGCCACCTCACCCTTCCCAGCTAGCGGAATCGATTGCCCCACCAACAGGAATGGTGGCGGCTCCTGGACCTTCTCCCCTGCTGGCAACAGCTACTCCTTGCCGCCAGCATGCACACCGCCGGGCAAGTCGTGTGGCGTGGCAGGAGGGCAGTTCTGGGATAGAACTGACGTCCAGCAGGTCACAAACGCGGCCGGCGACACTGCATGTGCTTGCAAGGAGGCGCAGACAAAGGGCCATGTGTTCAGATGGGTGGATGAAAGTGGGCAGCCAGACAGAAATGGCAAGCTGGCTTGCGTGCCTGGGGCTGCCTTCCTGCCAGCGGATCCAAGGGAGCCGACAGGGGCGGGGATCTGGGTGGTTGACAGTGTGGCGAGCAGCAGCTGCTGGGACGCGCCCTCGTGCTGGGACATGTGCTTCTTCTGCGACGGCAGCAGGCGCTACTCCGGACAGGTGGGCTGCTGCTGCTGCTGAGTAGCACCTTGGTACGCACCAAGCATATGGCGCATGACTTCAGAAACCGAGGAGATGTTAGAATCTAGTGGGTTTGACTCTGTGCTGCCACCTTAGCAGCTGTGCCATATGCAGTGTGCCATGGGAAACGACGCACAGCATACTGCACACGCATGCCTCTAAAACTTTCTCCAGAACTTCCCTATTTGTGCTCTATAGTGTGTTGTTGGTTGCTGCATGCTCGTCCAATCTCAATCGCTCACATCTGCTCCGCAGACGCCTGCTGCTCAAGCGAAGGGCTTGCGCACCTTCCGCAAAATAGAAGACAACAAGTGTGACGCTGACAGCTGCCCGCTGAAGGAGCCCACCGTTGAGCAGAAAACATTTGCCGAAGCTTGCGACAAATACGCCGGAACGGTGAGCACGCAGATGACCCATGGCACGATCAGTCGTGCCACGACGCTCCATGCAGCAGCTGCTGTGCGCAGTGCTGTCTGTGTGCAGCATGTACAACTTGCCAGGGGCCTACACCTGCCTTGCTGTGTGTGCAGAATGCATCAGCTATGCATGCATAGCATGTACACCAGGAGGGAATACACGTTGCCCTGCCCTGCAACCGACGCTGCTGCACCTGCTGCTGTTCTATCTGCAGGCGACGCGCGAGATTCATACCCGCCTGCAGCTGGTCAACGGGGTCTGGCCATTCAGGCCCATTCAAAGCAGCCCTGCGGTGCTGCAGCTGCCATGGCCAGTCTCTGGCCTGACGGCAGGCAATGGTGTAGATCAGGCGAGCCTGTGCACCGTGTACAGCGTATGACACCCGGATACCTTTCTCTAGCATGCCAGCCTGCTGCTGCGTGTGCAGCTTGTGCAGCGGGGCCATGGCCGCTACACATATATTGCTTGCTTGTAATGTCTGTCCTGCTTGCACGTTGTAACTCTGTCCGGCTAGTACCCCTGCCCCGGTCCAACTCTGCAAGTCCAAAAAGCAATGGAGAAACTAGCTGGGACGCATGTGATGCTGCATGCAGCAGTAGCTCTACTGTACACGTGTTGCCGTGGTGCACTGCTGACGCACATGGATGCGTGCCTGCAGTGTGAATGTCACCGGTTGACCCATGTTGCAATGTGCATCACCTCTTATGCCCCGCACGCTTCATGCTGATGTTGCTGCTGCTGCTGCCACTGCTGCTGCTGATGCAGGATCAAGAAGTGCTGCAGAGTTGGACTTGGGCGTCAAGGAGCAGCCTCCAAGGAGACACACTTGCAGCAGCAGCCTTGCCAGCTGATGTGTCTGCAGCACCTGTCTGACCTGATATTCGGCAGCCCGCCAGCCCAAGAAGAGCTCATCTGCAGAGTGCCGGGTGCATTGCATTGCCAAAAAGGGTTGAATAGTGGGACGCTGCATGGTTTATTTTGGTACGGGGTGTTGTGCAGCGACACCGTGCTGCCTATTGTCCAGTATTTGCCGCCAGGTGCATTACCGACTGGCGGCCAAAAGTGACGCGCATATTGTCTGTGTCAGAGCCAACCCAACCTTGTTGTAGTCACCACCCCACAGCAGCTGGTCTGTGGATCGCTGGCTGCTCATTCATGCTTCGGCCCTGCCAAGTGCTCACTAGGCAGAGTACATACTTTGCAGTCCCATGCTGTCATTCCTGGTTTGATGTTGAGTTGACAATATATACACGGCAGCTGCAGCAGCACGTTTTGTGTTGTTGCGCGCGCCGTGCGGCTTGCTGCATGTCGTGAGGCCGCATGCTGTTTGGCGGGGCTCACGAGGGCTCTGAGTGTGCTGATGCTATGTGTCAGTGATTGTGTTTGCCGTGCTTGCTATGGTCTGCTGCTTGGCTTGGCTGCAGCAGCATAAACAGCTGCAGCAGTGGTGTGACTTGCTGTCAGATCCGTGCAACGCGTGAGTTCTGTGTCACAGCCACATCAAATGGTATAGATGTAGCGGCCTACTTGCAGTGCAGTGTCTGAAGTGTTCAGGGGTCGTAACCCCGCAAGGAGTGGTGAGGGTGACGCCCTTGCTTCGGGTGAGTCACAGTTACTGCCATGACAGCACAACCTGTGACTCACAGGCGATGGTGATCTATCAGTCGCATAATATATGCACTGCCTGCAGTGATGTGCAGTCAGGGTCGAGGGACCCGCAGCGTCACTGCTGCCACCCTTGTGGAATTGATTGCAGTTGCAGCATCAGCTGCATGAAGCATGCTGCATCAGCTATGTTGCCTTGTGTTTACTTGCACACCTGCATTGTGCAGTGCGAATGCTGCGGCCACCGCGGCGCTGCTGGTGCCAGCATACACATGCGCGCTGTGCAGCAGCAACATGCTGACACTCTATTTGCGCCCCTACTGCAGGCAGTGTGGTGTTTTGAGTTATGTGCAAGCCCAAAAATGCATTGGCTTGAATCTTACGTCTGCTTTGCTTGATCGGTCCGGTGTTGGAGCTCTGCGTGCATGTCGCCCCGCGCTCATGGCGGCTGCGTTGATGCATGCGACTGTTCTGGGCGCTGCTGATGCTGTTGGGTTGTGTCTTTCACGCCAGCAGGCTGGGTGACCAGGCAGCTGGCTTTCAAGCATGCCAGGTCCAAAGGTACGCAAAAGTGGTGTCAATGGGCAGCCAGTAAGGTCCGCCCCCCCTGTTGACATGAAAACAGTGGTGTCAACAGCGCAGGCACGTGCGTGAGCACCTGCAGAGATTGATGTCTGCACACAATCCTGCTGTTCAGGGTTGCTGCCAGTAGTGGTGACGTGCTGGCTCCCCTGCATGCTGCACGTGGAGTGCAGCACATGTGTTGGGGGTGGAAGGCTTGTGCGATGTGACCAATAATGTGGTTGATAGCTGCGCAGGTGGCAGTGCGCGCAGGTGGCAGTGCGCGCAGCGCACTTGAAGCATGACGTGAGTCGTGCAGCAGCTACATTCAACGCTGGGCTTCAAGTAGGCGCATTACTGTTGGCGGCAGCAAATGCAGTCACAATCAATGTATGGATGTGGTCTGATGAGATACACAAGTGTGTTGACAGCACGATGATGTATGGTGCAGCAGTTGCTGCTGCATGATGCTAAGCATGCATGCTACCTATGCTGATCCGCTGCCGGCCCGCAGTTTGGCGTGGCTTGGTGCCGACCGTTTGTAACATCAGGCGTGTTTTCAAACTTGAATTCGACAGGGGACCCTCTTGGCTCACAGCAGCTGCTGAGGATGTGTGTCGGAGTCACGTAGGCAGCACAGTTGCAGCGACAACCATCATCTTGGATAAGAAGCATTGCCATGCAAAGTGGCACCAGGATCGCATCCACCCACCAAGAGAACACTGCTGCAAACAGTGTTTACGGAGCCAATGAAAGGCTCAACTGCCTGATTTTAGCGAGCCAAACACAGGACCATTGAGCAATTGCAGGTTCCATCAACACCAAGAGTCGGCCTGTTGCCACAGGCACTCTAGCATGTTGGCGCTCTGCGGTACAGCACGCAACCCGTGATCGTGACTGCTGAAACAAACAATCATGGACCCTGAGATTTTTGAGAGCCTGATTCAGCAACACAAGGATTTTGACTTCAGGAGCATCTCTCTGTACGAAGCTCAGGGTTTGCCGGCACCTGGCTGGCCAGGCAGCCCTGTTGAGCGGTGTTGCTGCAGCTGCATCTGCAGCAGCCCAGTGTGGCTGGCAATCGTATGCCTCGACTTGAATGACGGCGAAGGGCTAGTCGTGAGGTGCCAATAGCCTTAATACATATATTGAGGTACTATTTGTTTGCACGAGACGGCTGATAGATCACAGGAAGACTCAAATCGCCGGCTGCATTGCTCGCCGGGCGAATGGGTCGCAACTGCAGTTCTTGATGCAGCCATCTCCGTGGCAATCATACCAATGAAAACGAACAAAAGACAATCAGATAACTAATGTAAGGTATAGCTGAAGGTTATACGCTGTGTTCTGCTTGGACGATAAGCGGTCGCCGGATTTGCTGTGAGAACCCCTTCGGGTTCGTATCATGGAGGGCGGCCAGTCTTGTTCAGAAACCCCCCTGCTGGACTATATAAGCGCCCGCCCCCAGAGAAACATCGTCAGTAAAGCGTCCTCATTTAGAGAATTTCACTGAGTACTACTTTCAACAAAAGTGAAGCGGAAGCTCCGATAAAGTCCGCCCCACCCCTGGCTCACCAGCTGATCAGCTACTGCAGTTGTTGCCTTGTGTTTGCTTAGTTTTACGTACAGCTTCATGATAGCAACCATGGCAGCCATGACGCGCGCCAGCATGATACAGCTAGCGGTCAGCCTAGTGCTGCTCATGACCTTAGCGCAGCGCTCAACAGCTCGGTCGCTGCTTCAAGGTTCAACATGCAGCGGGCCGATCCCTCAGTGCGCGGATAATCGCTGCTACCTGCAGACCGTGGCTGGCAGGATGCAGAACGTCTGCGAGCGCTGCAAGCCTGGATACAACACCACGGATGATGGCCTCAACTGCGGTGAGTGTTTGTTTTTTGCTGGATCCAGCAGCCGGTAGCAAGGCTGTGTGCATGACCAGGCCGTCGAGTAACCGCGGCCTCTGTTACCACGCCAGGTGCTTTCTGTTCACCGATCGACCAGCCAGCCCCTCTGAAAATGTGTCTTAAGCTTGACATGCATCATCACGCGGACGATATGGTCAACCTGCTCCTAGCTGCACCTCTGCATGTTGACCTGATGTTGACTCACACTGTCTCCTCCCTTACTGACTGTACACCTGTTGCTGCTGTGCTGTGTTCTGCTGCGACAGTCTGCTTGCCCGGCACCTGGCATTCCTGCGTCAGCGGCACCTGCACCTGTCTGACATGCGACAAGGGCATGTTCTGCCCAGGAGGTTGGCGCCAGGCTAAGAACTATGCGCCCGAGGACCAGAAGGGTCAGCGCCTCTCCTGCGAGCAGGCCACAGTAGTGAACGCAACCAGCTCCACCAACACCACAACCATCCAGAAGAATGGCCTCATCACCAAGAGCAGCGGCGCAAAGCGGCCCCAGGACTGCGTGCCCATGCCAGGCTTCTACCTTGCAAGCACCGGCAGGAACTCGCAAAAGGCGGCGCTTTGCCCCAATTCCACATACAGCCCTGGATACGGCCGCATCCGCCAGTGCCTCAAGTGCCAGTCCGGCACTGAGGAAAAACCCGACGCTGGCTACGCATCCGATCCGGCAACTGTTACAAGCCCCTCACAGCTGCGCACCAACAGGACAGACGTGTGCCGTGAGTACCACTGCTGCTGCTTCGTACCTGCTCTGATCGCCAGCAGCTGCTGTATGCATGGGCGTGCTGCTGCGGCTCCGACAAAGATCAACGCACTCCACCAAGTGAAATTAAATGACCCGAGCTGACCATGCCTGTCTCTTTTCCGCTGCTGTGCCCTGCTGCTGCAGAGGTTGGTCCCGGGCGCTACCTTGTGCAGAACGTGGTGCGTGACTGCCCTGCTGGCAGCTTCCGAACCTCTTGGAGCCAGACAATCGAGTCAAGCTCCCGCTACTGCTTCACCTGCCCCCCTGGCGTCACCACCAACAGCACTCGTGCTACTGACCAAACAGCCTGCAAGGGTGAGTGCTGCTGTTGTGGCAGCCTGGACCGTAAACTGACTGCAACAGTGAGAGCTGCTGTCCCGGCCGTGACAGCATCAGCGCTGCCGCGCAGAGACAGCACTAGCGCAGTGTCTCGGTGTGTAGCAATTGACTGCAAGCCACAGCTTGAGCTGTCAGCCCTCACCAGCTTCTACTGTCACGCCAAGGAACCCAACCATCCGCTTACCCTGGTTCTACCCGTGCTGCTGCCGCCGCTGTGTATCTCTGCTTGTCTCTGCAGTTGTGGCTCCTGGTGTGTCAATGAACATGTCAACCCTGGAGAGTGCACAGCTCCAGGCTCTAGCAGGGGGCAACTCCCTGGCAGACAATGTTGTTGCCCTCTGCCCATATGGCACCTACTTCCCAGGAGGAGTCATTGATTCAACAACCAACAGCACCTGCGTAACTTGGTGAGTGCTGCTGCTGCTGCTGCTTGCCCTGGCGCTGAGGCCTTACTGCCATCCACCGCTTACCGCCAGCAATGCACGCCACCCGCTTGCTGCACACCCGCTAGTTAGACAGCAGCAACACCACAGTCCTCCAGCGTGAACGGACTCGCCAGCCCCGCACTAACCCTTCATGTGCTTGTCCGTCTGCTGCTGCAGCCCCTTTGGCACCACCACACAGTTCCTGGGAGCCGCGTCAATCAACGACTGCCAGATCCCTCCCGGCTACTACATCAAAATTACCAATCTTGCAGACACAACGGGCACCCTCACAACCTGCCCAGGGAATGTAACAGGCCAGGGCTACTACCGCTCAGGCTGGACCAGCTACACTGACATCACAGCACGCGACACAAATGGCACCACTGCATGCACAGCTTGCGGTGCTGGCATCCTGTCTGCCCCGACTGATATCGATGAGTTGGGCGGTGGCAATGATACATCCAAGCTTGTGGCTGGCTCATCATTCTCATGCTACATCGAAGCCGGTTGGGGCATGGTGCCTGCTGGCGTGGCCGCCGACCAAACGCTGCAGTACACGGCAGTGGAGTGCTCCAACAACACCTATGGCGTGGCAAACAGAACATACGGACTGCAGTCCACTCCTTGCAAGGTGAGCAGCGCCTCAGGCCCAAGGGCAGCAGCTGTGCGACACTGCTAGCAGCAGATGCAATGGTTGTCTTTTGCGCAGGCGCTCTTGGCTCCCCGTGCACCCGACAAGTCAACTGCAACTCATTCACACGCCCTCACACCTGCTGCTGCTGCTGTCTTTTGTTTTACTTCCTGCAGCCTTGCCAGCGCAACCTGATCACCCTGCAGCCAGCCTCGACAAACTACACGCAGTGCGTCAACCCCGCAGGCTTTGGCTACTCGCCTGGCGGAGCAACAGTGTGTGCCCCAGGCACATACACTACCCAAGGCTCCATGCAGGGTTGCACTGCATGCCCAGCAGGCCGCACCACTGCAGATAACTCCACACTGCAGACAGCGATCACTGATTGCTATGTAATGCCCGGATACGGAGTCTACAATGGCACCAACGGCACGTCCCCATGGGATTTCACCACCCCAGCCGCCCCAGCCGGCAAGGCAAACCTGACAGTCATGCCATGCCCCGTTGGCTACTACGGTGAAGGAGGGCAGCTGGACAGCAAGTGTGTGCAATGCAATGGCACCCGCACCACACAGGGCGAAATGAGCAGCTCTGTGGATCAATGCGACAGTGAGTATCTTCTGGTGGCAATCTAGCTGTTTGAGGGAGCGTGCATGCAGCTGCATGTGTGCGAGTTTGTATGCAGCATGCGCTTCAATGGTAGGGGTAGCCCACTGTATCTCGATGCAAAGCAGCCAGCACAACAGCATCATGTCGTTAGCACCTGCAATCAGGCGGCGAACACACACATGCAAACTGCTGTGGTACAATTGCGCTGTGCTTGACCGTGTTCCGCCTGTGCCCTGCCTGCTGTGTCCTGCAGGGTGTCCTGCGGGCTTCGAGTTCACCAGGGGCACCGGGTCATGCAGCGCTTGCCTGGCTGGCAAGTACCAGCCAGGATACCTTGGCAACGACGCGTCAGGCAGCACCGCCAACTTTGGAGCGGGCCTCAGCTGCCTCACCTGCCCCACTACACTCTCCGTGTACATTTCCTCCAAAGGCACCGAGAAGGAGTTCATTTCCACAGGCACCACGTATCGCACTGGCGCTGCCAGCCGCGACGAGTGCGTGCCAAAGACTGCTCAGCTGGGCATTGATGTTGGCACAAAGTTCTTTGATATCGCAGCCTCCGACTCCATGCTGGACAGCCCTTCCATTGCATTCAACAGCTTTGACACTTGCATCGAGGCGGCTTGCAGCACAGACGAACAATGCTGCTTTGTGCAGTTTGACTACGCCTACAGGAAGAACGGCACCGGAGGGCCGGACAAACAGACTTGCCGTTACAAGAAGATGAAAACGGTTTCCGCTGCCACCTTGAGCGCCGACCTCAACTTGGTGTATTACAAGATGCTGCCCAGCGATGCCATCGCTGCTGCATCTCTGGGTAAGGTGGAGGCCAAGGCGATGTCATCAGGGCTGTATGCACGCTGCGCGCTGCCCTCTGGCTGGGAAAAACTTTCGGCTGCGTCGGGCCCTTATGACACAGACAAGATCGGCAAGAGGCTGCTGGCGCTTTCTGCCACCAATGCCGCGGAGCTGGCGCTATGCAAGAAGAGGTGTGACATGATGAGCGTCTGCTGGGGCTTTACTGTGAAGGGCGGCGAGTGCATGCTGCGTGGTGGCTTTGATGAGATGGATGTGCGCTCGTTCTTCCGCAACCCCCCGACCTCCACTGGTTTGGGTTGGTGAAGCGTGCATGCGTGAAGCATGGATGCGCTTGTACATATGGTCGCCCCTGGCAGTGTTTCCTTTGCAGGAGTGCAAGTACGGCAATGCTGTCGGGCTTGGCTAGGCTTTACCGTGTTTCTGCGGCAGCCTGATGCTTGTGATGCCACCTGGACATGCTTCTGCGTGTGCTAGTGTCTGGTGGGGTTGTGATGGTGTTATGCATCTGAGGGGTTATGCATCTTCAGTGTTCCCGGCGGTAATGGTGTTGCGTGCTTTGAGCCCTGGTATGCGCACACGCACGCGCATGTGGTGTGGTGCTCACTAGGGAGCTTCAGCCAGCTGTGTAGCATGCCTCATAATTACTGTGTGTCTATACACGCGGCCAGCATATGCGCCTCTTACGCACTTGTGTGCGCGTTGATTACTGCCTGCAGCTTGGTGTTGGCGAGCCCTGAAGTACAGATTTCATGTATGCGCTGCGCACATACGTATGGTTGGTGGCGGCACCGCCAACAGCTGGGTAGGCTTGAGACTACTCTCAGGCCTGCTGCAGCTGCAGCTTCTGTCTCTCCTTTTGCTGTATGTGTCCTTGCACATGCTCTGCTGTTTTGCGGAGCCTGTGCTGCCTTGCAGTGTGTGGGGGCGTTTGTTTGCTTACCGTGGTGCAAACTCTTGTGCGCTACTCATCTGATACATTCACGCTGCAAGGGGAAGCTACAGGCAGTTGCACCGCCGGGCGGCCAGTTACATTGGCCGTCACCTGTGTCGTTATGTGGCCCCCGACTTTCTACACACCATAATTTCACGCATCAACAAAATGGTACAGGCGAAGATGCAGCTGCGATTATGTATGTTGGCAGCTGTCCTGTACGGGGTGTTCCCCTTCCACAGACTGATATAAAACAAAAGAATAAACACATGCCTGCTGTTGATGGAGAGCCTGCTTTTGCGAGGAGCTTGCGGCTTTGCGAGTTTCACCGAGAAATGCTTGCGTCCTGATCCAGCACTGTTCTGTGGTGCCTGCAGCGGTATTGCGCCCCCTTGCTGCGTCTCAAATGCGCAAGGGGCTTGCTGGCTTGTTCAGTGAAATGCAGCTGTGGCTGTTGTTTGAACACGTTTGAATATAGATGTACCGATCACGGTGTGCGGCTTTGGCTCTTTTGCATGCAATGCACGGCATCTGCGACCTGGGAAAGCACGGGCGGCAGGCGTGGCATTGCACAGCCTATGTTGATTTAGTCACAAAAACATGTGCAGGCGGTACGGGGCGCAACACCTGCTGTGGGTGTTGCTGCGTGCTGGTTTCCTGCAGGACCAGCTTGGTCCATGTGCTGATGGCAATAACACAGCACACGCATTCTGCATGCTTGCTTGTTGTGTTTTTGGTGCCAGCTTGGCCTCTGCATGCAGCGGCCCTCAAGTGCTGCTGCTGCAAGCAGGCCTGGCCGCGCGAACATTTGGCGTTTGGGTGTTATGTTTGTGGGTTGGTCGCTGCCGTTGTGTGGCAGCTTTGCCTGCTGATAGCGCAAACAAACGACGCAGTAGTCACACAGTACTCCCCACTTTTGTTTGTTGGCTGTGCCTTGGCATGCTTCCAGCTAGGCCGGGGGCAACCGCAACCGCCGTGTGCAGCGACATAATACAGCCCTGCTATATGCAGGTTGATGTGAGTGCACCAGCTGGGCTGAATCTTGGGCTGTGCTAGAGGTGGTATTGCTACACGGACAGCGATGGGTTGTTACGTCTGGTTGAAGGAGCTCCTTGAGGTGTTTGTGGGTGTGGGTGGCCGAGGGTTTACCTGCGGGGTCATCTGCATCAGGCAGGTTGTGAGTGGTCCTGCCCCACTTGTGCATCACTGCCGAAAGATGTTTGCTTAGGCCTCTCGGGCACGCTTGCGTCACGCAATGTGTGAATGATGTTTCCAGGTGTGCTGAGCATTCTCAGCACAACCATCTCGATGATGAATCGGCGCAGCATTGGCTCCTGCCCCTGCCACATTTTGATGCAGACAGTATTGTGTGGTGTCTCTTATGCTGCCTCCTGTTTTTTTTTTGCGCAGTGATGCTGCGTGTGCTTTTGGCCGGACTCTGCCAGACATCACCTGGCTTTACGAGTGTTCCCTCGAACTGCCGAAGATGTTGATCTGTCATGTTATATAACATAACATGTTATTTGCATGTGGGCCTCAGCGGTGGCTTTTTGCAGGGCCTGCTGTGCTGTGCTTTACAGCTGATTGCAGCTTGTGCGTGCGCTGGTCTGCTGAGAGGTTTGCTGTATGGTACTTACTGCGGCGTACGCCTATGTCCATGGGCCCTCATTCATCACCACTTCTGCCAACTCAACTTGATTACACATACTTCAGTCATGGCCCTACACCGGTCTTGGTTTTGGCACCGCGTGGTTTGCGAGCATAGAGGGTGTCTGTGTTGCTCGCATCGCGTGGGCATTTTTGCGCTGCGTTTTCAGCAGTGCGGCGTACATGCCATGTGATGTGCTGCATTGAAAAAACATTTATTAGTGCTACCTGGTGATGGTTTGATTGTTCATGGCTGACTGTTCTGTCACGCCTGCAGCAGAGTACTCTACTCACTATAGTGTCTATGGGTGATGGCCTGCTTCCTTGTGCCTTTACCACACATGAATTTATTGTGCGTTAAGACTAACAAAGCACAGGTATTACTTGCTATTGGAGAGTGGGGGCGGTATGTGCAGTGGTGTGCTCCTCGGTTGTTGCAGGATCGAGTACTGAAAAGGCCTGGGTTGTCGGGCCGTCACTGTTTTGCTTGTTGTGTTTGTCACAGCGATGAATCATCGCTCTCAGGGTAACGTAGTAATCAAATCAAACCTGCTTTCAGACTCCCGTCTCTGTCAACATCAGCACCGCGCTCTGCGACACCAAGTGGCACACATAGGCGGCACAGTACTACACAGTAGGAGCAGCGCCGGAACAAACCCAATTACAGCGGCGCCTGGCTGTCGCAATGCAAACGTTACACCAATATGTTATTGCCTGGTCAACGTCACCTGGCTGACCCCTGCGCAGTGCCCACCCAAAACTCTTGTGACACCCCCTCAAAAGCAACTCGGCCATTCAGTGACTTAGCGTCACCGTAATGCTTGATCCTATACTTCCCAGCCACCACTCCACTCGGCACTTCCCAGTGCACTGCAGCAGTTGACTCACTGCTCAGCGGCCCTTTCGGCCTGTCCCAAATGTACCTTGTGCACCAGTCATCATCCGTGTGCACGACTGTCCACGCATCCCAGCTGCTGTTGTACAACTGTACTTCCAGGAACGTCTGGTACCGCCGCAGGTTGTTGCGGGGGTTTGCAGACTGGAAGACAACTTCTACTGTCTGTCCGGGGCTGTATGATGCGTCTGGCTGCCTTAGTACATCACCAAACGCCTTTCCTTTTGGCGCGGTGTCCAGCACGACAGGCGGCAGGAAGCTGAGCAGTCGATTTTCAAACTGCTCCGGGACAGCTGTCGACTGCATGGCCTTACCTTCCAGCAACGCCTGCGACAATTCCACTGCGGTTTGAATGTAGGCATCTAGTGTGGCTGGCCCGTAGAGTGTGCTAGCTCCTTCGTAACGTTGGATTTGGTACTCCTCGCGAGTGGTGACGTACGAGGAATACGTGTTGCAGATCGTGGAAAGTACCACCTTGGTGTCGAGGCCTAGGGTAGGGCTCAGCGTGGCATGCACTGCTGCACGCAGGCGGCGGCCGGCCATGGTGGTGAACTCCCCTGGCAAACACATGATCACCTGGCAGCAGCAGCAGCAGCAGCAGCAGCAGCAAGGTACAGGTGATAGTTGCAGCAACATAAAGGGTGCACTGCGTACGCACACTTTGATGTTTAAAATAGAAAGCAGCCCTGCAACACAGCAGGGTGACCAAGCAGACACACCCAGCTACTTGCACGCAATACCTGCACCAAAGCTTGTTCACTGAACGTGACGTGCCACCTGGCCCAACTACCCTGACAACTGTGTAGTTACTACCCGACACCGCCAATGCCGTGCGTCATGTGATCTACAGCAGCTTGCCAGTTGTGATGTTCACAGCTCATTTGTATCCAGCAATGTGTAACCAGGTACTCACAAAGCTTCCAAGCCGTAGCAGTGCCACCTCTAATCACTTGCTTTCAGCAATGGGCTGATTGTCATGCACATGATCATCCGCATTCAGCAATCATCATTTGCACTCAGCAATGTGCCGCCAGGTACTCACAAAGCTGCCAAGCCGCAGCAGCGCCACCTCTGTCACCCGAGGTACCCAAGGATATGGCTTTGCTGCCTGCCCCACATTCAGCAGAATGGGTTTGCTGCCTTGGCAGGCCGCCTGCTTGCTGCTCGGCTGGCTGCGCAGAGCTCCATTCACAATGTGAACCAGTGCGGAGGCAGGGGCTAGGCCTGTGTGGCTGTCTGCCTGGTAGAAGGGTTGCACGCCTGGGCCTGGCAGGCAGAGGGAAGGAGTGTGGCGCAGTCAGTGCGTGATTATCACGCCTATTAGGTGATGTGTTGATGGGCGACCAGCCAGGAGCCAACAGTGGATTTGTCAGGCACTAGCAAGTGTGCTGCACTGCTGGCAGCTGGCATCAGGCATGCACTCCTGCATGCGACAAAAACCCAGTGGCAAGCTGACAACAGAACATCTGACAAGGTGGCCACAGTAATCTCTACGTCTACAGTCAGCAGTGAGCGGGTGTGCCCGCAGAAAAGCAGGCGTTGTACAGCTTGCTCACTCACCATCCGTGGTCCCCCACTGCAAAGCTGTATCCCGAGGCACACAACATAACATAGCATTCAACAGCTTGCTTCAACCCAAACCCTGACCCCTCACTCACCATCAGTGGTACCTGCAGCAAAGCTGTATCCCATGGCACCCAACACAACATATGACAAGATAGCCACAATCAGTAGCGAGCGCAAACCCTAACCCCAAACCCCACACCCAAACCCCTCACTCACCATCTGTGGTCCCTGCAGCAAAGCTGTATCCCATGGCTCCAGGGCAGGTGGTGCCTGCTGCTGTGAAGCTGCTGGCAGCCACTGTCATGCTGCTCATGTCAATGTAGGCGTGGCGGTAATCCAGGGAGCCGATTATGGCGGTGCCTGGAGCAGACCAGAGCTCCTGCAGCGGCAGCAGCAGCACACTGCACATGTCAGATGATTCAACATATGATTTAATGTAGGCGTGGCGGTAATCCAGGGTGCCGGTTATGGCAGTGCCTGGTGTAGTCCAGAGCCCCTGCAGCAGCAGCAGCAGCAGCACACCGCACAATTAGGCTTACAAAGCCATGGCACATATATATTCGTACGTAGGCGTGACCCCAAACATCAAGGCGTGTTGTCTGGGCCAAGGCACGTCTTCTTCTCAGGGGGCAGCTGCAGCAGGAAGTGATTGGAAGCAACATAACACTGCCGGCCCGGCATGGTGTGCTTACCTGTGCTTTGTCAGCCTGCCGCTGTCCAAATATTGCAGTGCTCCTGGTGTCATCCGGCTAGGCTGGGCCACACTGTTGTAACACTTTTGTTGGCTTTCAACCAGCCTGAGCTGCAAACCCGGGTGCAAGCGGCACCACCAAACGCCAGCGGCACTTATGGACCTTTGAGCCAGCAAAAAAGGCTGGCAAAGTATTGAATGTGCAGCCTGCACATGGTGTGTTTACCTGTGCCTTGTCAGCTTGATGTTGTCCGATGATCTGCGTGCTCTTGGTGTCATCTGGGTAGGCGGGGCCGCGGCCATGACACAGGTGGTTGTTGCCGTTGCAGGTGCTGGTTCCGACATCACACGGCAGCCCTGGGGCGTGACACAAGCACACAAAGCATGTGTTGTTGAACATCACCATGTCACAAGCAAACAGCGCATGAGTTGTTGAACACCATCATGCCACAGACGATGCCACGGTGAGCGTCGAGGCATGTGCTGTAGCTGTGGTGCTGCGCCAGCTGTGCCTGGCGCTTTCACCAGCAGAATCTGTGCAAGCATGCTGCTGGACATGCAGGCACCAGCTGCACATGTTTCAACGTGTCAGTGCAGTGGACGACGAGTTGTGTTGCCTTGTGCACTGTAATGCCTTGTAACTGCAGCTGTGAGTCCAATCCTCCTGCGCTATCCTGACCTGTATCCAAGCAGTACGTGCCCAGTACATTTGGCGATGTGTCTGCTCCATTGCTCTGCACAAAGCCAGCCAGGAAGCCTGCTTCCAAGCCCTGCTGCTGAGGGGCCCACAGCTTCTCTACAAACTGCTCTGCTGCTCCTTTATTGTCGCCGCTGATTAGTGTGTTAGTGTTGTTCATGCTGGTGGGGTGCACGGGAAACCAACTCAGCAGGGCCCTGGCAGCAGCAGCAGCAGCAGCAGCAGCAACAGCAGCAGCGCAGGTTGTTGTTCATGCTGGTGGGGTGTGTGGGGAACAGCTCAGCAGGCCCCTGAGCAGCAGCAGCAGCAGCAGCGGCAGCAACAGCAGCAGCGCAGGTTGTTGTTCATGCTAGTGGGGTGTGTGGGGAACAGCTCAGCAGGCCCCTGAGCAGCAGCAGCAGCAGCAGCAGCAGCAACAGCAGCAGCGCAGGTTGTTGTTCATGCTGGTGGGGTGTGTGGGGAACAGCTCAGCAGGCCCCTGAGCAGCAGCAGCAGCAGCAGCAGCAGCAGCAGCAGCAGCAGTAGCCGGGGCAGCATGTTGGTGTTGTTCATGCTGGTGGGGTGCACAGGGGAACCAATCCCGCAGGCCCCTGGCAGCAGCCGGACGCATATAGTCAGCAGGGGTGATGCAGAGCAGCTGGACCAGGCTGTGGCATGGAACCTTGGGGTAAGGAGATACTGTGCAGCAGCAATGCAGCCGCTGCAATGGCCTCTGAGTTACCTGGTAGCTGCTTGATGTGCATTGGAGCCAGTTACAGCTGACCTGGCGTACTTGCTGCTGAAGTGGCATTGCCATGATTTTGTAACCCCAGCGGTTGGCAGCCACAAAACCGCACCTCCCTGCTCCTTCTAGTGTATGTATTTTCAGCACTGTCATCTCCTTGTCCACGTCATGGCTGTACTGCGCCCGCTCAGCTGCCGGGTTGTTTGCGTATGCTGTGGGGCTGCGGTTGATGTTTGCATCAAGCAGCTCCCCCTCAGACCAGCTCAGCGCTGCAGGACGCAAATCGGCATGGGCAGCGCGGCAAGCCTGCAAGACACACACACAGCAACAGGCGGTGAATTGTCATCGGCTTTGGCTCAGCGCTGCAGGCCGCAGGTCGGCATGGGCAGCACGGCACGCCTGCAGGACATGCCAGGCAGCAGGGGGGTGAGACGACCCCGCTTCTGCTGCTGCTGCTGCTGCTGCTATAATCAATGCACAATGCTCCCCTTGGCTCCAGCTCAGTGCTGTAGGCCGCAGGCCGGCATGGGCAGCGCGGCACATTGTGGCAGCTGTAACGAATCCGAGCGCTGGTTGGCCGACTGCAGCCGCCTGGCGGCGCAGCCGCCGCTGCCGCCGTTGCCAGCTGTTGCAGCAACACCCAACACTACTTGCTGGCTGACTGCTGCGTTGTGAGCATTATGTTGTAGCAAGCATCAGCCTGACTCTCCAGCCCGCCCCTCATTTCCAAATAACCGTCCGCCATTGCATCAAAGCTCGGCCGCACAAAAGCCAAGGCTGATGCTGGGCCTAGGAAGCAGGAACTAGACCGTCTAGCCACTGATTTCCCTTCCTACGCACCTCCACATTACCGTCCAACATTCCATCGAAGCTCTGCCGCACACAGCCGAGGCTGGTGATATGGTACAGTATGTGTGCAGCAAGCAATACCACAAACAACTAGCCAACAATGTCACACATCGTCCTCCACAATACCGTCCACCATTGCTTCAAAGCTCTGCCGCACAAAGCCGAGGCTGGTGATGTGGTGCAATATGTGTGCAGCAAGCAGCAGTACGCCCATTCGTCCACCTTGTAACACCTCTCACCTCTACAATGCCGTCTACCATTGCGTCAAAGCTCTGCCGTACAAAGCCGAGGCTGATGCTGGGCCTGGGAAGCAGAAACTATACCATCTAGCCATTGATGTCCTTTGCTACGCACCTCCACAATGCCGTCCACCATTGCGTCAAAGCTCTGCCGCACAAAGCCCAGGCTGGTGATGTGGTACAGCATGTGGCCCAGGAAGCCACCCGGCGAGGCATGCGTATGAGTGGCAGTGATAGCCACGTTATCCGAGCTGTACTGGTCCCCAAACTCAGCCTGCACAATAGCCAGATGATGTCAACAGCAGCAGGTGTAGGAGTCAGTTTGGGATGTGGTGAGCGGCTTGACAAATGCTGATGATGGGGTGCTTGGGGGTGGTGGCATTGCTGGCGCATGATGGGGGTAAGCTGGTTTGCCTGCATCTGCCGTTCAGGTTTCACTGTGCGTCAGGCACAACATACTATAGCAAATCAACCCCTCCTGGTGGAGGGTAAAAGTGCATCACCGTTGGGCGAGGCAAGCATGCTTTTGCGGCACAGCAGGACATGTTGATGCCTGTTACCGGAAAAAAAGTGACTTGGCTTTGTCACGGTAACATGCATTTGCTGCTGCTGCTACTGCTGCTGTCCAGCTGCTGTATATACACCTGATCCATATGATGTGCCCAGGTGAAAGGCAGCATCTGCTGCTGCTGCTGCTGCTGCTGCTGCTGCTGCTGCTGCTGCTGCTGCTGCCCACCTGTAGCTTCTCAATGACTGTCAGCGTCACCAGCTGTGACGCCATTGCTGCATCAATGCTGACAAACATGAACCGTTTCCTGCAATGCAGTCATGAGTCATGCAGCACAATGGGTGTCATCCTGATGGGGCAGAACGACCAGCCCTGCTCCCAGCTCAGCACCCATCCCTACTGCTGCTGCTGCTGCTGCTGCTGCTGCTGCTGCTGTTGCTGCCTTGTCAGCGCCCAACACTAGCGCTGCTGCTGACCCTGTCAACGTGTGCCAAATGCTGCATTTACGTAGTTTCTGGCCATCGATGATATTGCCAGCAGCACATGCATGGCTCATGTGCTGCACAGCAGAATCATTGCTGTACCTGCAATGCTGAAGCTGGCATATGCGGACTTTATGCTTTACTCGGCATGTATGCGGGTTGACCAGGGTTTAGTTTCGACCCAGCTGCGATGCGACTGGTCTGAGGGCATCATCTCTGCTGCTCTGCTCTGGCACTCACGAAGCATTTGCGGCTTCTGCAAAGACGAACGCCCGAGCATATAGCCTGATGTGGATACCCTTTGCTGTTTGATTCATGTTCGCATATCCCTGCGACAGTTGGTGCTGAATTTAGACACCGACCTCGAGCGCGGGTGCTGGCTCCCCGCCCAGATCCAAACAAAGCGTGCATGGGCCATCAAAGTCTACACTACTTGCTACTGTTTACCATCAAGTTGACATCTGCAGCTGGACCGGTGATGTCTCCTTTGCCTTGGCCGACCAAGAAGCTGGCTTGCTGCTGCGTGCAGGTAGCCGAACTCGCCAGGGCACAGACGAGTGCACATATGATCACGTGTCTCCATGTCATATTTCCTGAAACTACATTGAAGCTCATACAGCATGCAGTATGGAACGTGCACTGTCGGGTGGTGCCATGCCCTTGAAAGCACTGCTTGTCGACTTCCTGTAAAGTATTGTGAATGAACAATGGCGGCGTCTTACAAACATAAACCACAAGACGTGGTGCGCTGACGCTCATGAACGTGTTACGAGCGATTTGCCGCGTAACATCGGCGCGTTGCCAGCTTGCCGTGCGCTTCAGGTGCAAGGGCTCCAGGTGCCACAAGAACAACACAAGTATGCAAACAGCCGTTATAGAAGCCAATTTGCTTACAAGTGACCCCTCCTCTCGCTGACTGAGCTTCCTCATGCATGTGCAACCAGCAGTAGGTCAAGCTTATGCAAACTGGAGCAAGCCAACCACACTTCAACTATCAGCAGCGATGATCACAAAGTCAACGTTGCAACCCGTGTCACTTTCCAGGCAATTTGAGTGCTGACAAGAACAGATGCTCCAAGCCAACATCCTTACACAACTGCCCCAGCTCTGACAAACCCGTTTCCGGCAGCTCAGCAAACCGCTGCACAAAACCGCTCAGCGATGCAGTCCTACCACAAGCACCCGCCCTCCTGCTGTCGACTGCAGCGCCAGATTGCGCCGTAGCATTTTCAGCAGCATCAGCAGCATCAGCAGCATCAGCAGCTGCAGCTTGCTTGCAGGACAGGCACAGCACCGCCTCTTCATGCCGCACCTGCATTGCCTGCCATTGCAACGCCCGGATGCGCGCAACATACTCGCGCACGTCGTCTTCTGCGCCCTCACATACGATGACCGCAGGGAAGCCAGGCTTGCTGTACCCACCTGCACAGCATAAACACATACTATCACAACTATGGACTTCTGACAATCAAACAGGAGTGCAGCACAGGCGCCAAGCAACATAACGTGCAGCCAGGGACGACTTCTGCTGCTGCAACCTCTCGCTGTGAAAGTGAAACCACAAACTAGCCATGCGTCCTTCCTCAAACAGCTGCCGATCCAGATAAGCAAGCACAATGCCAGCCGCCTCAGTCTTCCAACGCCAGGCTGGTGCTAACAGCGCACCTATGTTGAGCTCGCGCGCCCAGGCCACGATGTCCTTTCGCTTCTGAGTGCTCTTGATGTGATGGAACCATATGCTGACCCGCAGCAGCTGCTGCTGGCAGCCGGTAGCTTTGCTTGCTTTCAGCCCAGCTGCTGCTGCTGCTGCTGCTGCTGCAGGAGCTGTGTTGACGAGTGTGTCTGCTGCTGTTGCTGGCGTGGCTTGCGCCTGTTGCAACACTGCGTCTGCTTCTTCGACTTCATCCTGCAAGCAGGCATCCAGCAGTTGCATGGCGACCGGTCTATCTTGAAATGCTTGGGTGCTTGATGCGACGCAGCTCCAGGATGGCTGGACTGCTGCCAGCAAGCCAGCAGAATCAGAACACGGCTGCTGATCAAGCAAGCTCCCTGCAGCAACTGCTGCTGCTGCAGGGTCTCATCAATCAGCTGCCATGCCACCTGCAGACTAGCAACCGCATCCCCAGCTGCGAACGAACCCCAGCAAGGCTCAGGCTGCACACATGCAACCACTGCCATTAAGAGAGCAGCGCTGCAGCAGCTGTGCCGTACCTGCAGCCGGCTGATCAGCAGCAGCAGGCTCTCACTGCCCAGCGCCTCCGCAGCAGTCCCGGCCATTGCGCTGCTCAGCTGCTCATGCAGCAGCCTGGCAGCAGCAGCAGCAGCAGCAGCAGCAAGCAGTGAGCATGCAGTGAAGGTGACACAAAATGCTGTGCGTGGCAGCAGCAGCTGGTGCGGCTGCTGCATCACTGGGCACTCTACTGCAACAGGTCGTCGACACGACCAACCAACAACCACATGCCCGAGCTGCAGGCTCGACTGCACTGACACTGCTGCTGCACTAACAGCGCCCACACAGATCACTTGATCAAGTGCAGCGCCGCACCTGGGGGCAGTGCATTCCACTGCGATCTGTGGTGCTGCTGCTGCAGGGTAGGCGCTGGGCAGTTGGAAGCGCAGGCTCACTGGGCTGCCAGCAAGCAGCACACCCGGCAACCTGCACAGAGCACACACATCTGAGTGCTGCCGTTGGCTAATGCTGCCTGAGATTTAGATTTGAAGTGCCTTGATGAGACCGTGGCACATTGTATCATCTGGACTGCAGCAGGAGACCGGTGGTGCTGCTGCTGCTGCTGCTGCTGCTGCTGCTGCTGCTGCTGCTGCTGCTGCTGCTGCTGCTGCTGCTGCTGCTGCTGCTGCTGCTGCTGCTGACAAGCTTGCGTCCCAGAGCAGGTCGTTATCCTCAACGGTGCTTTGCTGGGTCATGCAGCTGGCATACCAATGTTTCTGCTGCTGCTGTTACTTCTGCTTACTTGACTGTGCCGCTGAGGGTGAGCAGCAGCACATCAGTATCCCCCGCTGCTGCTGCTGCCTGCGCTGCTGCCAGCGCCTGCTGCTCTGCTGGTGCAAGGCTGAAGCAGCCCTCCTCCTCAGGAAACATAGCACGCAGTGCCTGCGTTGATGACAGCCACAAGTTTACATGTCAAGTTTGGAATCTGTGCTGCTGCAGTAGGGCACGCTGTGCAGTGCCATTGCTGCTCTTGGAAAGACTGCAGTGAGGATCAACAAGCTGTGTTCTGCTGTTTTCCAGGGCGAGCGGGGCATGCTGAAAGAAGTCCAGTGCAACAACTTGCACGCAATGTATTTTCACGTGTTCTGCTAGCAAGCAGCTGCTGCTGGCAGCAGCAACTGGTGTGCAGAGCAGCATGTACTGCTGCCCTGACACACGAGCGCAATAGATACGTAGCTCACTTCAAACTCATCCAGCTGCCGTTCGATGTTCTCCATCGATCGGTCAACACTCTGCGGCTGTGTTGTGTCTGCCGATGTGATCGAGAGCAGAAGATGTCCACTGGTTGTACACGACTCCGCTTAGCAGCTGTCCACAAACAGGCGTGCTACTTGGTTGATGTACATTGGTTTGAACTTTTGATTCTGTGTTAGCGGGCTGGCCATCTCTGCGATCAAAGGCAGGCAACCAGACCCTGGACCCCCAGCAACAGGTCTTTTGAGCTGCAATGGGCACATGCATGCCGTCGCTGATTAACCCTCTGCCACGTTGGCACTGTGATACACACGTTACATCAGCCAGGTATCTACACAATTGGGGCATCTTCACCCAACAAACACGGTCAACGAACTCACATCATCCGCACGCCATGAACTTCAATTACCAGCCCCTGTTGCCAGGCAAAATGTGCAAAAGATGCGTGCACAGGCCAAACGCAAGACAGCAACACCTGCAACATTTAAGCCAACATGCCTGCACTTTGTTGTACCAAGTAACCGCAGCGTCGTCGAGCATGACAACAGTTGAGGCGCCATGTGCACCACCGTCATGCCTAGCTGTACAGTCCCTTGATAGTGGCCGCTGCACACACTGCACTCAACGCTGAAAGTACAGTCCTGCTTACTACATACATCAACCCACCAGCAGCGCCCTTGATGTGCTGCGCGCATCCTCATCTACAGGCTGTGCTGGCCAATGTAGACTACGGCTGCAGCAGCGCGTCTCCATCACTACGGCTGCATCACTACGGCACATCTGCATCACTAAGGTGCACCAGAAGCACTATGGCTGCAGCAGCGCATATGTGCGCATCATGCGGGTGAGCAGGTGCAGCTTGCTGGCTGCTGGCACGCCCGGTGCAACCAGTGACAGCAGGTCAGCCTGCAGCAGCAGCAGCAGCAGCAGCAGCAGCAGCAGCAGCAGCAGCAGCAGCAGCAGCAGCAGCAGCAGCAGCAGCAGCAGCAGCAGCAGCAGCAGCAACAACAGAAGCAGCAGCAGCAATGTAAGCAGCAGCAGCAGCAGCAGCAAAGTGAGGAGCAGCCGCACCAACGTTCCGCTGACCCAGCTCGACGTTGATGCTATGATTGTGTTGATGCTGTGGCTTGATGGTGAATATGATGATGATGATGACCCTGCTCGGCACTGCAGTGTGTGCCCAGCTGCCGAACCTAAGCGCCTGCTGCTGCAGCAGCACTGCAGCTGCAAACAAACAATCTGATGCACGTATCTGCAGCCAAAAAGACACCAAATTAAATAAAAACACTTCTCACCTGCAGGTGTGGCCACTCGCTGTACCTGCTGCTGCTGTCCTTCAGCCGGTACACCGCCCGAGCCTCCCGGAACACACGAGCCAGCTTATGCAGCACCAGACCCTCAGCAGCAGCACACGAGCCAAACTGCAGCAGCTGCTGCTGCTGCTGCATGAGGCCGCCAGCAGCAGTAAGGCTGCGGAGTCCTGCTGCTGCTGGGGCTGAGAGAGTCGGCTGCAGCTGGGACTGGGCGCTAGAGCTTGGAGCTGCTGATGTTGATGCTGCTGCTGCTGCTGCTGTCTGCATGCTGTCCAGTGTCACCAGGGCCCGTTCGAGCTCCGCCATTGCCAGCCTGCAGAGTAACAGCAATGTGACAAAGTAACAGAAATGTAACAGTTATTCTGACAGGTGCACAAGCAGCCTTTGCTCCGCCGGCAGTATAAGCTTTTGCGTTGGTGGTGGTGGTGGTAACATGATGTTGTTTGGTGTCATAATCTTAGCCAATGCACCCAGACATCCGCGCACAGTGCACCCTTTATTCCTACCTGCACGCCCCGTCACTGCAAACACCTGGCACTGCGTGCCATCCGTGGCCAGCATTATCAACGTTACACCATTCTTGGTCTGTTTGTACATTATACCCCGCAC
Organism: Scenedesmus sp. ARA3; assembly: GCA_004335835.1. Lineage (NCBI taxonomy): Eukaryota > Viridiplantae > Chlorophyta > Chlorophyceae > Sphaeropleales > Scenedesmaceae > Scenedesmus > Scenedesmus sp. ARA3. Next base: position 47,410 of record RWJK01000070.1, on the reverse strand, counting down.
CCTCACCTGCACGGCAGAGCCTCCCGCCGCGGGTCTGGCGGACTTGGGGCCAGCAGCAGCAGCCACAGACCGCGCACCAGCCCCCAGCTCAGCAGCAGCCCAGCAGCGTATGCTGCTGTAGTAGTGTCGCTTTGATCGAGCCGTGCAAAAATCATATGCACACGATGCACCCCCATTGTGTGCCTGCACGCCCCTTCGCAGGTTCCGGCTGCTTCCTAAGTTTGCCGCACACCCTCACCTGCACGGCAGTGCTTCGCGCCGCGGGTCTGGGGGTCTTGGCGCCAGCAGCAGCAGCCACAGACCGCGCACCAACCCCCAGCTCAGCAGCAGCCCAGGGATGGCAGCCACCAGGCTGATGGACAGCTCATTGGCGCGCAGGATCTGATCAAGCTCCAGCATGGCTGCTTCTGTGTCCAGTTTGAGGCGCTGCACCTGCAAGGGTATACTACAGCCATGTTATTTCCATGTATGTTTAACTTGGGTTGAACACTGAGGAGATGGACAGCTCGTTGGCTCGCAGGATCTGATCAAGCTCCAACATGGCTGCTTCAGTGTCCAGCTTAAGACGCTGCACCTGCAGGGGCACGTTACAATCATGTTATTATGTTTATCATCATGTTATTATTTATGTGTATTTTGATTAGATGCCACCAGGCTGATGGACAGCTCATTGGCCCGCAGGATCTGGTCAAGCTCCAACATGGCTGCTTCAGTGTCCAGTTTGAGGCGCTGCACCTGCAGGGTGTGTTTTAAGTGTGTTGTTCTGACGTTGTTTGATTTTGGTTTGAATGCTATAGAAATGGACAACTCATTAGCTCAAAGGATCTGATCGAGCTGCACCATGGCTGCCTCGGTGTCAAGTTTGAGGCGCTGCACCTGCAAGGGTATGTTACATTTGTGTTATTGTGCTATCTTGATGTTGGCTTTGGCTTGAACACTCAAGAGAGATGGACAGCTTCAGGCGCAGCATTTGTAGAGGCATTGTGATTAATATGTATTCTGACAATACGATTGCTTAGCAAACCTGCTTGGAACTCAAAGATGTAGGCAAGCCAGCTAGCACAACCACATGCGCGCACCTGGATCAGCAGTGTGCGCGCCAGCTCCCCTGACACCAAGCTCCGTATCGGCCGCTTCAGATCGTTCTCGTAACACGCCATCACCACAGCCATGCCGCGGTTCACTGCATCGCTGTCTAGCAGCGACTCAACACTCCCCGGCACGCTGCTGCTGCTGCTGCTGCTGCTTGCGGCTGCCGCAGGGCTTGCGGCAGCAGCAGTTGCAGTTGCTGCTGCTGCTGCTGCTGCTGGGGCCTCTGGGTGGTCCCGCATGAATTCGGAGAGCATGCGCAGCAGCGATTCCTTGTCTGCCTCAAATTCGCTGCTGCTCACAATGCTGGGGCGGCTGCGGGGCAGCACACCAGGCAGCAGGACAGCACCAAGTGAGGTGACAGATGCCATACCCGGGTTGCGGACACAAGCTTGTCTGTCCCAGCTCGCTGCTGCTCAGGATGCTGTGGTGGCTGCAGGGCTATGCATTACACGTGGCGGCGTACGCCAGCACTGAGATTATGTGTGCACGTGCGACTGACGCAAGCATACGATCAGCGACGGGCATGAGGACGGAGGCTGCTTTGCCGGTACTCCAACCATGTGCATGCATTCTAGTTGTATGAAAATATTGAATAATGCTGTACCTCCTGAAGGTGTCCAGCAGCTCATCCTTGACTGCCAGCATCGGGTCCACAACATGCTCCATCCAGGCACCTGGCAGCAGCAGCAGCAGCAGTGAGCAGCACACGCGGTGGCACAGTGTCAGCCCAATGTCCAGAGATGACACCAACGCCAGCCTGGCATGCACAAGTACATGCACACATACATGCACACATGTACAGTTACGCATCCACCGTGGTCCTCAGGACTCGGCGGGTGTCTATATTTGCCTTATACAAGGACTCCTCTAGCGCCTTGAAACGCGCTGTGACAAAGCCATGATGGGAGCCAGCCGCAGGCTGTATCGGCTAAAGTCATTTCTATGCTGCTTCCGATTGCTTTTTAATCACCAGCTGCTGTTACCACATCTTCTTGTTACATGCTCACCTTTTGCTGTTGCTGCTGCCGCCTTGACCCAATTGTCCAGGTCACTTGAGCCCGCCAGCCTGCTGTGCTTGATCAGGAACACGCCAGCAGACAGGGTCAGCGCGGCGGCAACGCTCGCCCTGCAGGATTCCAAGTCAACAGCAGCAGCAGCAGCAGCAGCAGCAGCAGCAGCCACGCACTGTTAGGTGCTGCCTGGTTCACCCAGTCACACATGGCCTGACGCTGGCCCTGCAGGATTTGGTAGAACAGTGGCAGCGGTAGCAGCACGCTGCTGGATGCTGCTCTGCTCAACAAGCCAAACATGTTGGTCGGGCAATTTTGCCAGCCCCAAGGTGCCTACAAACGTTCACCAGTCTGTACTGTGAAGCATTGTCCGGCTCAACAGCACTCCTTCCACACACACTTTGTTTGAGGATTTATCACAAACTGTGTAGCCAGGGCACAGTTGCCACTCACTCGATCCAGCGCTGCTGCAGCGAGGAGGGCAGGGGGGCATCAGTGCCCAGGCAGGCACAGCACACGCATGGGCCACAATTTGTCACAAAGAATGTTACAAGATGTGTTACAAGATGTGTTACAAAGCACAGCCGCCACTCACTTGATCCAGTGCCGCTGCAGTGAGGAGGGCATCAGTGCCCATGCAGGCACTGCCACCAGGCTGCCCTGCTGCGCAGCCAGCCTCGAAGCAGCAGCCAGCGCAGAGCCGGCGTCACCCCGCCTGCGCAGCAGCAGAAGGCAGATAGATAGTGAGTGTGCTGTCATATTTGCAGCAATACCACCAGCCTTGGCCAAAAAAAGAGCATGCATGCCTCAGCTCAATGCAGCCAGCCGCGATGCAGCAGCCAGCGCAGAGCCGGCGTCACCCCGCCTGCACAGCAGCATGCAGCAGGGGCAATGACTGCAATGTTACTGCTGTGAGGTTGAAAACCAAGCTAATTACATGCAAGCCGTTGGTGCAAAAGCACAGCGCCTGCCAGCCTCCACCACCACGTCACTCAAGCACTCTCTGCAGAGCTGGCCAGGACGTATACGGCATGAATGAAAGATCTTGATGTCTCACCTGGTGCTGCGCGCAAGCAGCTCCAGAGTGTCACCCTGCAAGCCCAGCAGCTGCTGCACCGCCGCCAGCTGCTGCTGCAGCTGCTGCAGGCTCACGCCGCCTGCGCTGCGTGCCGCCTGCTGCTGTGCTGCTGCTGCTGCTGCCGGCTGCTCGCTGGCCCTGTACACTATGCTGCTGGCAAGCGTCTGGTAGATGCCTCCTTTGTGCAGCCGCCTGATTGCAGCAGCAGCAGCAGCAGCGACCAAGGGATACAGTACACATTGAGGGGAAATGACTTGTAAAGCAGAGAAATGTGGCTGAAATCAGCAGGAGGTGCCGATGCTGCGTACAGAAAGCAAAGAGCAGCAGTCTGCAGCTGCAGCAGCAGCAGCCAGATCAGTTGATAACATAGAGAAGCTGGAGCAAGAGCAGCAATCACCTGGATCCCGCACTCTTCTGCTTCTGCAGCTGTGTGGAATGCTGCCCCTGCGGCTGCAGCATGCAGGAAGCAAAGAATACATCGAAGCACAAACCATGCCCACGGCAGCTGCAGTAAATTGCATATGGAAAACACACACACCTGGACCCTGCACTCTTCTGCTTCTGCAGCTGTGTGCAGTGCTGCCCCAGGGGCTGCAGCGCAGCTGCAATCACAGCCAGGCACTGCGAAACAGCAGCATGCACCGCCCTCTGCAGCGCCGGCTGCCGGCCTGCTGCTGCCGCTGCCTCTGCTGCTGCAGCATCGATGCTGCCCAGCTGCAGCAGCGCTGCAGAGAAATGTGGCAAGTTGCAACAGCAGGAAGGGGAGCTGAACGAGGCAGGCAGGGCAGGAAAGGGCAGCAGGCATGCATAGCAAGAGTAATGCGTGCGGCCTCCTGCATGCTGTTTGCTGCACAATGGTGCTGGAAAAACTACTTCCGCATGACCCAGCATGCCTGGCTTTGAGCAAAGAGGCATTCGGCTGAAACAGCCTGACACTTAGTGCAGGCTGTCAACTGACAGATACACATATTGTCCCACACACGGCAGCAGCGGCAGCAGCAGCGCACCTGCTGCGTTGTGCACTGCTGCCAGCACCTCAGCAAGTTGTGTGGACAGCAGCTGCAGCGCAACAATCTGCAAGCAGCAGCAGCAGCAGCAGCAGCAGCAGCAGCAGCAGTGTCAGCAGCAGCAGAAACAGTGTCAGCAGCGGCAAGTCAATATGGCTGGTGGCAGCAGCTCACCCCTGTTGACGTCGCACAGCAACCCTCCTATCATTCTCAAACACAACTCACAAGGCACAGACAGGCACTGCTGCACACAGCGCATGCAAAAGAGAACTGCTCTTCTACTATGCCCTCAGTTACTGTCTTCTAGGCTATTTTAAAACAGCCATGTTCCTAACAGCCTCACCCGCTCCTCTATCCTGTCGCTGGCTGCCACTCCGCTGCCCTCAGGAGCGCCCCGCAGCTTGAACGCATCCAGCAGGTCTGGCAGCAGCAGCAGCAGCAGCCGCAGCAGCAGCAGCAGCAGCAGTTGCAGCAGCAGTAGTCAAACACACCACGCGTCAGACACCAGCGCTGCAGGGCCTTGTTCCAGCAGCGTACCGCGGCCAGTGCTTCAGCTTCTGCTAGCCACCAAGCTCCCCCACACGAATCACAACAAACATAAACACGTACATTCAAGCGCACCTGCAATGCGCCTGTAACACACATGTAGCGCGCAAGTAACACGCTCACAAAACACCTGTGACAAACCCGACAGGCCCTCGCTCCAGCAGCATGAAGCTGCCAGCGACCAGGCTGCTGCTTGCCAGCAAGCTATGCACAACACACAGGTACTAGGCACCCCTGCGCAATGCACCTGTGACAAACCCGACAGGCCCTCGCTCCAGCAGCATGAAGCTGCCGTGGCTGCCGGCGCTGAGCCTGCTGCGCCAGAACTTGAGGTTGCGCTGCGCATCCCACAATGCGGCCAGCAGCCTGCACCGCAGCACAGCACAGCACAGCGCAGAACAGCGCAGCACAGCTCAGTAGCAGCAGGTGGCATTGAGCTTCAGGCGGAGCTTGTGAATTTGCATGGACATCAAATTGCGCTGCGCGTCCCACAGAGCGGCCAGCAGCCTGCAGCGCAGCACAGCAGCAGCACAGCACGGCAGCAGCAGGTGGCATTGAGCTTCAGGCTGGGCTTGTGAAGTTTGCATGGACTTTAAAATGCGCTGCGCACCCCACAGTGCGGCCAGCAGCCTGCACCGAAGCGCAGCACAGCAGGCGGCAGCAAGTTGCACTCAAAGCTACTGTGCAGGAGTGTGGCCCCGCTGCTGCTGCTGCTGCTGCTGCTTGGAACAGCTCTTCTGTTGCTGTTGTGGCTGCTGTACAGCAGTGAGCTGACACCGCCACCGATGGCAAACAACTCCGAAGCACACGTTGCTAGATGTGCATTTGCTGTGTGCCTGGCCGCGGCTGAGGATCCCTGCCTGCTGGCATGCTGCGGCTCTGCTGCTATAGACACTGCTGTGGCAGCCTCGAACATAGATGTGACAGACTAACATGCAAATTGACAGCCAGAGAAAGTGCTACACGTGGTTGCTGCCACTGCTGCTGCTGCTGCTGCTGCTGCCAATGGGTGCTGCTTGCCTGTCTGAGGCCACTTGCGCCAGCTGCAGCGCATGAAGCCACGCGTCTATCGTCTCTGGCGCCTGCAGGACAACAGAGCACATCATCCTCGCTAGGTTCTATCTGTTGCAGCAAATGCGCTACTGTTTGGGCTGAACCGCATGTAGCAGCAGCAGCGGCAGCAGGTGCAGTGCTGCCGGTATTGCTGTTAGCGTGCGCGTTGCTCACTGACCTCGCTCAGAGAGTTCCTCAAGCCATACAGCACGGACTGTCCGCTGAGTGCATCCAAACCAGCCACTGGGAGCGACTGTTCTGAGCCCCAGATCAAGGGACTTTTCAAAGCTAGACGCAGCTGCTTGCTGCTGCTCTGCAGCTGGGCCTGCAGCCCGTGCTGCAGGCTGCCGCGCAGCCCATGCCAGTCCATGACAACAAAAAAGACCGAACTGCTGCTGTGGGTGGAAGCGTGCACCCTTTCGTGTGACGTGCTTTGATCACGCTCCCTTGTGCAACTCACTGTTAGAGTGACGGAGCCCAAAGCGTGACGACTGAAAGAAAAGCGTCTTCTTAACTGAATTTTCTTTGCAGATAATAACAACAGCTGACTGTAAAGCATCAACGTAACTGCCAAACATCCTTGAGCTCCAGCTTCCGGTACGCACTGGTCACATCAGACCGTTCGAATAGTGAAAGGCTTAAGCCCTCTGTTTGCACCCAGACTACAATGACTATACAATTGGTTCAGGTTTCCGTGCTGTTTGCGCTCCTGGCATACGCATGTGCGACACCCACAGTGTGCACCAAGCCGGTTCCGCCATCAGCTGCCCTACACCCGCCTTGCTTTGTCCCCGACACGGTATCACTTGGTGCTCAAGCGTATTTGAAGACCCATCATGCAACGCCAAGGGCACCCTGGAACGATAAAGCAGCTGCGAAGCGGGTGAGCTGGCAGGATCACTTCGGCAGCTGCAGGAGAACATGGCATGTGTGACCTTCGGGTACTCTTGCCGCCTTCTACCAATTTTTCACCGTCGCTCAACCTCATACGCAGTTGAAAAACGCAAAGAACACTTCAAGATGTTCTGAAATGCTGCCACGAACATTGCTGTGAATTTTTTATGAACACCATCCCAGATGATGCGGCACAGCATTGTAGCCTGCAGCTGCACATACATGCGCACATGCTGCTGCACAGACAATACAAAAAATCACACAGAGAAGTTTCACATCACAAGTTTTTGCTGCCTTCTTTCCGCTCTACAGGAAATCGCTGCCTACAGCGCAGCCCTTGCCCCGCAAAGCGCCGCAGCAGCAGCGCAGTTTCTGCAGGACATTCACAATGAGACCATGGGCGGTGTGCCTGTCACCATCGGCACCCCACGTGGCATGAAGCAGCAGAACGCAGACAAGATCATCGTTTTTGCGCATGCAGGTGAAAAACTGGCTGTATTCATGATGAGCAGCTCGCAAGTTTAAGTATGTTGATGCGAGCAGCAGTCATTGCTCCAATAAGTCACCACGGACCCCAACAGCTGCGGCTGCAGGTGCCAGCTAGCAGGTCCAGGCGTTGCTAGAGGCGCGGCTGTGCCGGCGCACCCAAGTGCGGTCATATCGTAGCAGACCTGATGCCAGTGGGTTGGGAGTGTTCATGAACAATCACAGACCCTGCATTCACACATCAATGATGATGTGTGGCACACGCATTCATTTCCCAGAGCCTCACCCCACTCAGCCCAAACCCCGGCACCAAACAGCCTGAGTGAGTTTTTTCTTTCTTACCAGGGGGGACGGAACACACGCATTCATGATGCCCTCGGCTCCTGGTGGCAACTAAGGCTGTGGTTGGCAAGGCTGATGCGTATTGTGTGTGCTGCTGCGCCACTGCTGTTTCTGCGTGCCAGGTGCCTTTCTGAAGGGCTCCTGCCACACCATGTGGCACCACACTGCCATGACAGCATACCTGGCCGGCGTCAAGGTCAGTGCGCGCACGAGTTGTGTTGGATATCCATCGATGCATTTTGTCATCATCATTCCTCTGGCAGCACTACCATGCTCGAAGCAGCCAAGTGCATTGCAGCCGCATCACCAGCACACCGGCATGTCACCAACACAACCTCACCTGGCTTTTTCTTATTTCAAAATTAAATCAATCCTGACTCAACCTTGTCATCCGACTGCTGCAGGTGCTGTGCTTTGAGTACAGCTTGACCTCCGAGGCGACCTTTCCCACGCAACTCAACGAGGCACTGGCAGTCTACAAAGCCCTGATCAGCAACAACCGCTACAAACCCAAAAACATCGCCCTCTGGGGGGCCTCTGCCGGCGGCGGCCTTGTCCCCGCGCTACTCATGCAGGCGCAGCAGCAGCAGCTGCCGCTGCCGGCCGCGCTGCTGCTGATGTCACCCTGGGGCGACATGACCAAGTCCGGTGACACCATGACGACCCTCAACGGGTACGACCCGATGCTGCAGTACGAACTGACGCTGCAGCAGCCCGCGATGGCGTACGTGAATGGCGACGCGAAGCTCTTGCAGGACGTCCGCGTGTCTCCGCTGAAGGCGGGAATTGAGGCGTTCAAAAAGTTCCCGCCCACGTTGACTCAAATCGGGCTGCGAGATTCGTTTTTGAGCCAGGCGATTATGATGCACAGAAAGCTGCGTGCTGCTGGCGTTGATGCGTCGTTTTCTCCGTGGGAGGGCATGTGGCACATCTTCCAGGGCGAGAACCAGCTGCCAGAGGCGCAGGAAGCTCACCGTGAAAATGCTGCTTTCCTGGTGAAGCACTTGAAGCTGGCAGCTCGTAGTGAGTAGTGAGTAGCTCATGGTGTGTGAGCAGGCAGTGGTCCTTGACGTACCTACAGGTATATTGTGCATACAGCTATGTGGCAGCTATGTGGGATCTTATGGAATCATATGTTTCGAGCTGCATGTACAGGCTTCCTGATAGTGTGCACGGCCAAGATCGTGGTTTGTGTACACAAGGACATGTCCTTGAGGTCGCTGCGCAGCATCTGAAGCATCATCACGCAACGCATGCTGACACACCATGGTGTCTACCTGAAAGTTGGGTTGGCAACACCCTTGATTGTATGCATCTGAGACACTATGCAGCATGCCCAGTCCTGCTTCTGTTCATCATTGGTGCTTTTACTGTCAGTTGACGCGGCGGCGTGGCGGCTGCAGTGGCCCTGTTGGCGTCACATCACAGCTGTGCTTGGTGCGCAGCTTTGCATTCACTGTAAAAAGATTCCCTGTTTCTTCATGTGCCTGCCAGGTCAGCTCAGCTGCAGTGCAGCTGTGAATCTTGTGGGTGTTGGCAGCAAGCAATTGCATGCCGCACGGCATGCAGCGAGGCTAGCATGCTATCCTGATGCTCATACTATCCTGATGAAAATGGAAACAACCAGGGTGATGCATCCTGCTAGCGAAGGGCACAGCCTTGTTTCAAGTACATCTTCCACCTGATTGGTGTTTGTTTGGGCCTCAGGCAGTGCTTCAGTCCCTGTCGCAATTCTATCGTCCTCGCTCGGTCCAATGTTGTGTAAATGATGCTGTGCAGCCATGTAATGCAGGCAATTCTCATCAATCGGCAATACCACAAGATCGTCTGGTCAGAATATCTTGCACCCGCACATTCAAGCAGTGATATGTGCTCTACTGCTAAGAAACTGTACATGTGCCACGTGGCACAGTGCCCTGCCTTGTGACTGCAGTGGCTGTACCACACCAAGACAGGGATTGAGGACAAGCTCCTAGCAATACCCTGCACTGCCCCGCCCTGTCAAATCACAGCTGACATGATGTGAAGAAGCCGTGCAGCCGTGCAAGCTACCTCGGCGGCACTCCTAAAAGTGTCTCAGCAGCACATGTGTACAGGGTGAGGTGAAAGTGTGACACCCGACCCCGGAACCATTCGAGGATTTAATAATCGAGGATAAGCCGTAAGTGAGGCATCTGAACAACCAGTTTACAATAAAACACTTTGCTGATCCGTGTTGGCAAGCTTCAAAGTGCCGATTCGCCGCTTTCCTCTTTGGTCCACCTGATCGCCTTGCTCTTTGCCGAAATGAACCTGTGCTCGGTGCTCCTCGTCCTCCTGCTGACATCCACAGATGTATACTCCTTGCCTTTACTCAGCAAACAGCCGCAGCAGCAGCAGCAGCAGCAGCAGCAGCAGCAGCAGCAGCAGCAGCAGCAGCAGCAGCAGCAGCAGCAGCAGCAGCAGCAACAACAGCAGCAGCAGGAACAGCAGCAGGAACAACAGCAGCAGCACAGCAAGCACCGACCCAAACGCTGCACGAAGCCGATGGCACCAGCAGATGCACTGTACCCGATGTGTTTTGTGACCAATACCATCTCAGCCCAGGCGCAAACCTTTCTGCGTGACAGACATGTGCAACCAGGAGTGAGCTGGGCAGATAAAGCAGCTGGCAGGCTGGTGAGGGACCGGCTGGTTGTGTTGTTCACGTATCTATGGTTATATTGCGATACAGCAATCTTTGGAAGGCTGAGTTGTCACTGGAAGGCATTTGTGGGCACTCAATGCATATGGTCACTTGTCAGGCCTTCAGAGCTTGCTTGCCCGCAAGCTGGTTCACGAGGCTTCACTGCAGATGTACCCAGCACATGTGATGCCACTGCTCGTTGAATTTGCGTGCTCTGCATTTGTTGCAGGCTGCGGCTGCATTCAACACAGCCACAGGCCCCAGCAGCGCCGCAGCAGCAGCGCAGTTTCTGCAGGACATTCGCAATGAGACCATGGGCGGCGTGCCTGTCACCATCGGCACCCCACGTGGCATGAAGCAGCAGAACGCCGACAAGATGCTGATCTATGTACATGGAGGTACCTGATATGGATATGCAGCAACATTCAAACATGGTTGACCTTGGTTACACTTAGATCCTGGCAGCAGGTGTGGTTGTCTATGTTTTACGGCAATGCTTGACTGTCCTGGCACCTCTGCAGGTCACTGTGCTGCTGTATCCTAGACTAAGCTTGGCTGCTCTGTTTGCGCAATGTGTTCTGCCAGCAGCAGCATATTGGTGTCTGCTGGGCTTTGTGATTGTGCGTCCCCAGCGGCTACTGGCACTCCAGCACAGCAGACCCATAGGCTGGTTTCCATGCTGCTGCTAACCAGGTGATGTTTGCAATGTGCTATGTTGACTGCACTTGTGCTGTTCTCAGGTGCATATGTCAAGGGCTCCTGCTACCACCTGTGGCATGTCACAGCCATGGCTGCACAGCTGGCAGGAGTGCAGGTGCGCTGCTGCTGGCTGACGTTTCATCCCTTCTATTTAAATCGCAGACTGCATAAAAAAGCATGAGCATGCCCGCTTCAGCAGTAGACTTGTTGCCGCTGTACTGCTGCTCATTAATATCACCATGCAGCGAGTGCGATGTGCAACAACACAGAAGCCCGCTACGATGCCTGCTGCCGCAGGTGCTATGCTTTGAGTACCGCCTGGCATTTGACGCCCCATTTCCTGCAGCGCTTGACGACGCACTGGCAGTCTACAAAGACCTAATCAGCAGCAACCACTATAAAGCCCAAAACATCGTGCTTATTGGAGACTCAGCGGGCGGCGGCCTTGCGCTTGCGCTGGTGCTGAAAGCGAAGCAGCAGCAGCTGCCGCTACCTGGCGCGCTGCTGCTGATGTCTCCATGGGCCGATCTCACGCAGTCTGGAGACACGCAGACCACCCTCACAGCAGTGGATCCAATCCTCCAGTACACCCTAAACCTTGCTCAACCAGCACTTACATACGTGAACGGCAATCCGGCACTTCTGCTGGATCCTCTGGTGTCACCGCTGAAGGCTGCTGCTGAGGCGTTTAAAGGTTTCCCGCCTACGTTGATTCAAATCGGCTTGCGGGACTCGCTTTTGAGCCTTGCAACAATACTGCACCGCAAGTTAACCAGTGTGGGTGTGGCGTCTGTGCTGTCACCCTGGGAAGGCATGTGGCACGTGTTCCAGGCGTCACTGGATGTGCCAGAGGCGCAAGAAGCGCAGCGTGAACTCGCAAAGTTCCTGGTGAAGCACCTTGAACTTGAGGTGTGAACTTTGTGTGTGGGTGTGGAGTCTGTGTTGTCACCATGGGAGGGCATGTGGCATGTGTTCCAGGCGTCATTGGACGTGCCAGAGGCGCAAGAAGCGCAGCATGAACTCGCAAAGTTCCTGGTGAAGCACCTTGAACTTAAGGTGTGAACTTTGTGTGTGGGTGTGGCGTCTGTATTATCTCCTTTGGAGGGCATGTGGCACGTGTTTCAGGCGTCACTGGATGTGCCAGAGGCGCAGGAGGCGCAGCGTGAACTGGCAAAGTTCCTGGCTAAGCACCTTGAACTCCAAGCGTGAACTTTGGTGTGTGATGTGCATGCTTTGGTTGACGGTTGATCAAAGCACTGCAGCCGGTGAAACATGCCTGTTGCTTTCATCCCAGCCAGCCACGCATTCATACCGCGGCACTGCCCTGTCCTTGCCAATACAAGCACTGGCTGTTGCGCCATCTGCCATTTTTTGATAAGGTGTTGGTCACTGCACCTAGCAGTGCACTCCCTCATCACATATCTTCTGTGAGACTGACTGACACATGGGTTGACTACATGTATCATCACAACATGCCACACGTTACGGCGACAGCAGGGCGACCACGGCTTTGTATGCCAATGATTGCCCAATTGGCTGGTTCAGCCCTGTTGTTTTTCCTAACCAACCACAAACCTGTGCATTCTGCATGCTCAGGCAGCATCCGTTCCATGTACCTGCTGTTTGGTTCATGCCTGCCTGCTCAGAAGCTGACAGTGCATGACAGATCTTCATTGAGTGTGCGGGGACCGGTGGGTACCCACACTGTCCCACTTCTTCCTGGCACTGCAACAGTATCTGCAAGCACGTTATGATCAAGGATGTGTTTGGAATTTATGATAACCATCACCTGGCTGCTGCTGCTGCTGCTGCTGCTGCCAGAGCTGATGGTGCTTGACTGTGGTGTGGGTCTCCTGTAGTCGGTGTTTCACCCTGAAGTTCATGTGATCTGCAAGCATCATATATGTTTGAAAAGGCATTCACTCAACTGGGCTGGCATGGCAGCTTGACATAAGATGAACTCATATGTGTTTGCGTTTCAAGGCGCGTTGCATAGCGGTACAAATGCCACCTGCCCCGCACGCCATGCTGGGTTGTGCCACCCACTAGAACTACTAAGGTGGTAGATGTTTTATGGGCTGTTTGCCCCATGTAACAAGCAAGGAACACAAGGCTGGGTTAACATTACATTCGTCATGTTGATGCTAGCAGTGCGGGGACTTTGTGGTGCACGTCACTGGGCTACAGCAATCAGCTGAAGCAAGACTCTGTTGCTGCTGTTGCAACACCGCAACTCAGCTCATTTCGAGTGCGATACAAAGCTTACGGGACGCTTGTTAATTGTACATCAACTCATTAGGGTTGCTGCTCGTAAGCTAGCTGAAGTCTGGAGGCAACATGCTGCTTTCGGGCCGCACATCGTGTCCGCGAAGCTCCGGGTACGCAGCCAGCCGTACATACTGCTGCCCATTGGTGTATATGGTCCAGTTTAAACTGCCACAGCAGCACTTGCTATGCTGTTGCACGTCAGCAACCGGAGCAGCAGCAGCAGTCGGCCTGATGACCCTAGTGGTAGTAGTAGTTCCAGTTCGCCGCTTCTCGAGCCAGAACAGCTCAAACTTCCTCATGTAACTTGCAGGAACCCATCTCACGTCTGCCATGGCAGCAGAACAGCAGCAACGGGACCAGCAGGCAGTAGCAGCAGCACGCCCAGGCGAACAAGTGGCAGCAGGCCCACGTTGAATCCCTCACCCCCTGGGGATCAGCTTCCAAAGCGAACACCACAGCAGCAGCCACAGGAGCAGCAGCAGCAGCAGTGGCAGCAGAAGCGCGGGGCACAAGGTCCAGCTGTGGGCCGCTCGCCTCCACCTGCTACCAAGCCTCCTGCAGCTGGCAGCAGCACCAGCAGCAGCAGCAGCAGCAGCAGCAGCAGCAGCAGCAGCAGCAGCAGAAGCGGGAGCGGGAGCGGCAGCAGCTATGTTGCAGGCAACAGGCAAGCCAAGCGAGACGAGCAGCAGCAGCAGCGGCAGCATCAGCAGCAGCCGCGTCAGCGTCATCCTCGCGAGGTTGCAGCCAGGAAGAACCCTGAGCTGTATTCACTCACGTTGCAGCAGCAGACAGGTGAAGCGGGCCAAGATCCCTCCAGCAGCAGCACCACAAAACAGCAACAGCAGCAGCAGCAGCAGGGTCTGGCCATCCCCTGGCTCAACAGCACCTCTGGTACTGTTGTCGGTAGCACTGGCAGCTTCGGGGCAACAGCAGGCGCTGCTACAGCCACCCCAACCAGCAGCAGCAGCAGCAGTAGCAAGGCTGCAGCAGACCAACGGCACCAGCAGCACCCACAAGCAGCAGCTGTGATGCCAGCAGCAGCTGGAGGGCTCAACAGCAGCATCAGCAGCAGCAGCAGCAGGCGACCTGCCACGAAGCCTGAGGTGTTGGCTCCTGCTGGAGGCTGGCCGCAGCTGCGTGCTGCTGTTGAGAACGGAGCTGACGCCGTCTACTTTGGTGTCCCAGGTTTCAACGCTCGCGCACGGTAAGCTGCAGCAGCAGTGACGAGATGCGGCAAGTGGGCAAATGGCTTTGTAGTTCTCTTCCTGAGGCAGTTGACAAACAGTTCATGATTGACAGCAGTGGTAGTTGCCACCACTGGCTTTGCCGGCAATCTTGTGTTTCTTGTTGGTGGCTGTGGTCAATGCCTCTGCTACTCCTGCTGCTTGCTGGTGGCTGTGGTCAGTACTGCTGCTGCTGCTGCTGCTGCTGCTGCTGCTGCTGCTGCTGCTGCTGCTGCTGCTGCTGCTGCTGCTGCTGCTGCTGCTGCTGCTGCAGTGCCGCCAACTTTGAGGCTGAGGAGCTGCCGTCTGTCATGGCCTACCTGCATGAGCGCGGCGTGAAGGGCTACGTGGCGCTCAACATCCTGGTGAGGCGTGCGGCAACCTGTGAATGCTCAAGCCGTCTTGATGTGCCGAGTGTGCTCATGCCACAAAGTTTTTCTGCTGTTGCATATGGTGCCATCACACCTCCTTCTCGCTTCGCTGCTTGACTGCCTCATGTTGCAAACCGCTGCCACTCCAGGTGTTTGACGAGGAGCTGTCTGCGCTGGAGGCGCTGGTGCGCCAGCTGGCGGCAGCAGGCGTGGACGCGGTCATCGTGCAGGTGCGGTTGCCTAGGGTCTGGATTGCCTTGAAGGGTTCAGGTTTTTGCCACAAGGCGTGGCACATGCGCCTTGCAAGCGACTGCCACCAGCCTGCGCTAGTGGTTTCAGGCAAGTGACCGGAGGACTTTCATGCCATGCTGCTGGCTGGTGAGCGATGCTGGTGGATTGACGCTGCTGCTGCTGCTGCTGCTGCTGCTGGTGGTGGTGGTGTGGCGTGCAGGATGTGGGTGCCGTGGCGCTGATCCGCAGGGTGGCGCCGCAGCTGGCCATTCACGGCTCAACACAGATGTCCATCACCAGCGCAGAGGGCGCTGAGTTTGCCGCAGGTCAGTTGTTATCAGTAAACGGATCTTGATGAAAAGGCTTCTATGCATGTCTATCAGCGTTGGAGTGGAGTGATGGTCTGGTGTTTTCTTGTGTGAAATGCGTGGCTCTGGTTGGGGTTTGTTGCTGTTGCTTCACTTTGGTCATGCCATGTAAGTACATGTGCGTCAATGCTGCCACCCTTGCTGCTGATCACTAGCCAGTCACAGCCCACCAACACCTTTGCTGCTGTGCTGCTGCCATATGCTGCTGCCGCCTGCTCACTGTCCGTCACCTACCATCACAGGCCTTGGCGTCACGCGCGTGGTGGTCGGCCGCGAGCTGAGTGTGTCAGAAATCGACGCCGTGTCAGCAGACACTGGCGTTGAGACAGAGGCGTTTCGCCACAGTACACTGCCTTCTCACCAGTCCAGCATCCAATTCATGCTGTTGTTGCTGCTGCTGCTGCCTTTCTGGTGTGCTGCCGCCTGCTCACTGCCCATCGCTCCCCATTTCAGGCCTTGGCGTCACCCGTGTGGTGGTCGGCCGCGAACTGAGTGTGTCGACACAGAAATCAACCCGTGTCAGCCGACACTGGCGTTGAGATGGAGGCATTCTGCCACAATAAGACAAGGCGCTGCTTACCACCAGTTCAGCGTCTAACACATGCTGCTGCTGCTGCTGCTGATGTGCTGTCGCCTGCTCACTGCCCGTCACATCCCACCTCAGGCCTTGGCGTCAGCCGTGTGGTGGTTGGCCGCGAGCTGAGTGTCAGCGAAATCGACGCAGTGTCAGCAGACACTGGAGTCGAAATTGAGGCCTTCTGTCACGGGGCGCTGTGTGTGAGCTACAGCGGGCAATGCTACAGCAGTGAGGCATGGGGGGGCAGGAGTGCTAACAGGGGGCAGTGTGCGCAGGCTTGCAGGATGCCATACGGCCTGATTGTGGACGGTCAAATTAAGGTGAGAAGGTTGACCAGGGATGTGTTATGCTTTTTATAACCAACATGTTTCCAGCTGGCAGGAACTTGACAAAATGCGAGCGGGAACTTGCACATCCTGACATCCACATGTATCTTGAAGCAAACATACATTGTTAGTTATACCAACAAAGATCAGCTGCACTCTGTTACTCATGTTTGAAAACCTGTTATGTTACGTTATTTCTGACTGCTTGCAGGACCTCGCTGACATCAGCTACCTGCTGAGCCCCCAGGACCTCATGGCGCTGCAGCAGCTGCCAGCCATGATCGCTGCGGGTGTGGGCTGCTTCAAGATTGAGGGGCGTCTCAAGGGGCCGGAGTACGTGGCTGCCACCACTGCTGCTTACAGGGCAGGTGAGAGAGGCATGCTTGTCAGCTGTATGTTTGTTATATTTATTGAGTTAGCTGGTGTGGGCTGCTTCAAGATTGAGGGGCGGCTCAAGGGGCCAGAATATGTTGCAGCCACCACCGCAGCCTACAGGGCAGGTGAGGCAGCGCGATCAGCTTGATTGCGGGGGGAGGGTGGGTGCACACATTTTTTCACTGTGCGGCGTGCCACGTGTGTCGACAATTGCACGCGTCGCATGGCGCTCATGCTGGTGTTGACTCTCCCATGTGCTGGCATTGCACAGCCACTGCACAGGCATGAGGACATTTGAGATTGAGAGATTGTGGTTGCGGGCTATCTGATCTAGTTGCTCATGTGTGGCTTGCAGGAGTGGATGCTGCCTGGGAGCAGCTGCTGCAGCAGGAGCGCCAGCAGCTGGAGCGCATTGCCAGCAACAGCAGCGCCAGCAGCAGCAGCAGCACTAGCACACACACAAGCAACAGCACAAAACTCTCCTCCTCCTCCTCCTCCTCCTCCTCCTCTTCCTCCTCCTCAGCAGCAGCAGCAGCAGCAGCAGTTACGGGTCAGATTGACCCTCAGCTGCTTGCCAACTTGGCTCAAGTTTTTAGCAGGGGGCAAGATGACACCTTCAACGGCCTCACACCAGGATTCCTTGAAGGCTCGCAGCATCAGATGTTAGTCCGGGGCAGGGCACCAAGGCACAGAGGGCTGTGCCTAGGCCGCGTGTCAGCTGTTACGAGCCGCGGGGTCGTTATTCAGGGCTTGCTAAACCCGGTCAAACGTGGCGATGGGCTTGTGTTTGACCAGGGTATGCCGGAGAGGGATGAGGAAGGCGGGGCTGTCTGGGACATGTTCAGCAGCAGCAGCAGAAGCAGCAGCAGCAGCAGCAGCAGGGATGGCAGGGACAGCAGTAGAGGGGCCGGCAGCAGGGGCAGAGGCAGTGGTAGGGGTTCCGGCAGCGGCAGCAGCAGCAGCAGGAAGCTTGAGGGAGAGGCTGCTGCTGGCAGTTCAGTGGAGCTGGTGTTTGGGCCGGACCAGGTGAGTCATGTTATTTTCCAGGGAGTTGAAGTTTGCTTCCTCAGGAACGCATAGGACTGATCAGCTGTACAACCGCTGGCGCATGCGTGTGTGCTGATGCATGTGTTGCGTACATTGCGTGTGCTGACCGCATGCATCCGCTTGCATGTGGCCGGGATGTGCGGCTGTGCCCGAGGCACCTGGTGTGGGCGCGGCCCAAACTGATGCCCACACTGATGCCTTGCATTCGCTATCCTAAACTATGCTGCTGCTGCTGCATTTTGTTTGCAGGTGCGGCTAAATCGGCTGCGCTCCGGGGACCTGGTGTGGAAGAGCAGGGACCCTGCCCTTGAGTCGCGCCTGCGGGCCAGCTACGAAGCCGTCAGCAGTAGCAGCGCGCGCAAGCTGCCGGTGCAGGTGGGGCTTTGATGAGGAGACATCTACGCTGCTTTTACGCTGGTGTTTCTGGCGCTAGTGCAATATTTCTGGGTGCGGATGCATGTTTCAGCGTGCAGAGGATTGATTGGGTTGCTGGTGCTTGTTTGTGCGGTGTTATGCTGCCCACTCTCCCCGCTCTCTCTCGTCCCCTTCTCTCTCACTTGCGCTCCCTGCACGTGCTCCGGCGCACACTGCACCCGGCTGCAGTTGCAGCTGAAACACACCAGTTGTCTACCCTGATGTGTGTTTGTGCTGCCCCACCAACCATGGTTTGTCGCGTCTCGTACACCCTGCAGATGCATGTCTGCGGCACACTAGGCGCTGCAGCTGCAGCTGACACACCAAACACTTCTAGCACTGTTCTCAAGCTGCCACCTCATTCCTGCTACCAAATCCCTCCATCATGTCTTCAGACATTGCTCCCTGCAGGTGCATGTCTCTGGCGCTTTGGGCGCCCCGCTGCAGCTGCAGCTGACACAAACTGCATTCAATTAAACACTGTGTTGTGCTGCCCTACTCTCGCCCTGCCCTCCGCTTTATGAACCCGCACCCTGCAGGTGCAGGAACCCGCACCCTGCAGGTGAATGAACCCGCACCCTGCAGGTGCATGTGTCCGACTCACTAGGCACTACGCTGCCGTGCAGCCAACACACCAATTGCATCTAATAAAGCAGTGTGTTGTGCTGCCCTGCTCTTGCCTGCACTCCATCCTCCCCTCGCGCATTTTGCAGGTGCATGTCTCCGGCGCACTGGGCACCGCGCTGCAGCTGCAGCTGACTGACCAAGATGGCAACAGCGTGGCAGCAGATACCGGCAGTGTGCTGCTGCAGCAGGCAGCGCAGCGGCCGCTGAGCCAGGAAGAAGTGGCGGCTGCTGTTGGGCAGCTGGGCGATAACTCGCTGATACCATCATGTGTGGATGTGTCCGGTCTGCAGCTGCAGCAAGGTAAGCTTACTGCGCACTTGCATAGTATTGACTCATTGAGCGGCATAGTGTGGCTGTTTGACTGGTCTTCAATTGTTGTGTTTTGGCCAGCTGGGGACAACAGCCTGGCTCGATCATGCATGGATGTGCCCCGGGTGCAGCTGCAGCAAGGTACGTTTTCAACAGGCAGCGCGCGCTCAGTCGGTGCAACCTGCATGCAACAGTGCGGCTGCACAGTGCCGCCACTTGGTTCATTGTGTATCGTTTATCAGCTCGTGAGGAATGCATCGCTGCCCCACCGCTGCAGCGCTGCTGCAGCGGCTCATGCGGCTGCCAGCCAGCCACACGGCAGCTGCGCTATCTGATGCTACAGCACCTGCATGTTGTGCAGCTGCCCGGCTAGCCACCCCCGCGCCGCCAAGCACACGCGCGAGCGGTGCCGTGTCGGGCAGACAAAAGTAACAGAAGTAACACAATTTGAATTTGCAGTGCAGCTGGCAGATGCTGTGATGGGTTCGCCAGCCCTGGGGCCACTTCTTGACTATCATGTTCAATGCTCTTTGCACTGGCGCAAAAACTTTACATCCTCCTATCAAGCTTGACCCTTGTGCTGCACCGCTGTTCTGTTTTGTATTCTCTTCAAACCTATACCCTGCTGTGTCCAGGGCTGTTCCTTCCTGCAAGCGCCTTCAAGGCGGTGCGCAGAGCGGCAGCAGAGCAGCTGCTGGCCCTGCGCCACTCCATGTCATTCGACCAGGGCATGCCGCAGCAGCAGGTGCTGCCTGACATGCTTGCCTCTGCTTCAGCAGCTGCTGCTCCGACCAGCAGCAGCAGTCAAAACCAGCAGCAGCAGCAGCAGCAGCAGCAGCAGCAGAAGCACGCACCTAAGCTGCGCGTGCTCTGCCGCACGCCTGGTCAAGTGCAAGCAGCGCTGCAGCTGCCTTGGCTCGATGAAATCATCCTCGACTTCTTAGAAGCACACGGACTCAAGCAAGCAGTCGCAGCAGTGCAGGGTGCCGGCCGGCAAGCTGTTGTAGCGCTGCCGCGCATCCTAAAACCCGGGGAGAGCCGGCTGCTGTGGTTTTACCTGGGGCTTGGCGCTGACGCGCTGCTGCTGCGTGGCGCGGGGTGCCTGCAGCAGCTGCTGACCTTGGGAGGGCCGGGGGCAGAGCTACAGGGCATAGGGGCACTCGACAGCAGCAGCAGCAGCAGCAACAACAATGCAGATGGTGATGCAGATGGCAACGGCGCAGACAGTGCTGCAGCAGCGGAGCGTGTTGTCATTCCGAGGCTGGAAGGGGACTTCAGCCTGAATGCGGCCAATGTGCTGGCTGCTGGGCTGCTGCTGGGCAGCGGGCTCAGCCGGCTGTGCCCCACGCATGACCTGAATGCGGCACAGCTGGCAGGCTTGGCTGAGGGCTTGGGCGCAGGTGAGCGCTGCTGCTGCTGCTGCTGCTGCTGATGATGATGATGATGAGACTGCGGCTGCCGCTGATGTGGAGTTTGCATTTTGCATGATTCGAATGCGGCGCAGCTGGCAGGCCTGGCTGAGGGCGAGGGCGCAGGTGAGACCTGCTGTGCACTTGACTATTTCATTCATGTTAGTTGTATGTCTGCCCTGCTGTCAGCTTCTCTCAGGGTCTGGTGTAAGCCCTGCTTTTCTTGCACGCTGCAGCAGCTGCTACATATGTATGTCTGGCTCCCTTGCAACTGTGCTTGTGCTGCGTGCTTGCCACAGAGCGTGTGGGTCAGCTGGAGGCTATCGTGCACCAGCACCGTTTATCAGCCTGTTGTTACACACTTCAGCAGCTGCTACACATGTCTGTCTGACAAACAAACTTGCCTTATAACTGTGCCTATGCTGCTTGTACATGCCGCAGGGCGTGCGTGTCAGCTGGAGGCCATTGTGCACCAGCACGTGCCCATCTTCCACACGGAGCACTGCGTGTTCTGCAGGTGCGTGCTGTTGTTGCCAGAACGATTGCAATCGGATACATGCAAGCAGCCTAGCGACCACCGCTGGTAGCCATGTGTTGTGCAAGTGGCAGGTTATGTATATCCTGTTGACGCACCGCTCAAATCTGGACTGCCGGCACCCACCTGCCGCACAAAATTTCACTACTGCATTGCAGTTTGTGCTCTTTACAGCATGCACATTATGCCTCTCATGCCTTGTGATGCACCAGGTTTTTGTCCCAGGGCAACTCTTACCTGGACTGCGGGCACCCCTGTGAGCGGCACGAGCTGCAGCTGAGGGACAGCACGGGGGCTGACCACCTGGTGCTGGCCGACATGGGCTGCAGGTGCGGCTGGCAGCGCGAGCATCATTCAGTAAATGTGCTAAGATGTTGGTCAGCTTGGCTTTTGGAACAGGGTTGTTACACACTAGTCAGCTGAGGCTGGAGTGTATGTGGGCTGCTGTGTGGGTAGACCACCTGGTGCTGGCTGACATGGGCTGCAGGTGCGGCTGCTGCTCCGTTGAGTTGCTGTCTGATTGTGGGCTAGTCAGCTTGGGTGTTGAGGGTGTGTGGTTTGTGGGCAGACCACCTGGTGCTGGCCGACATGGGCTGCAGGTGCGGCTGCTGATCCGTTGAACTGCTGTGCTAATGTTGCTGGTTTTTGTTGGCTTGTGTTCTGAGGGCACGTGGGCTGATGAGTGGGCAGGCCACCTGGTGCTGGCTGACATGGGCTGCAGGTGCGCGCGCTGATCTGTTCAGTTCCTGCGCTAAATGTTGCTGTTTTTGTTGGCTTGGGCTCTGAGTGCATGTGGGCTGGTTTGTGGGCAGGCCACCTGGTGCTGGCCGACATGGGCTGCAGGTGCACGTGCTAAAGGCTCGATGAATGTGCTGGGTTTCTTAGCTGCAAGTTCGATCAGGCTCAGCTGAAACATTGGTCGGCTTTTGCGGGAGTGTATGTGGGCTGGTGTGTGGGAAGGCCACCTGGTGCCGGCAAGACACGGGCTGCAGGTGTGGCAGCCGGCCTTACCGTGCGTCATACATCACTTAGATGTCAATCAGCTAAGGGGGTGTGTGAGCAGCTGTAACCAGGGCCTGACTGATCTGCGCCTGTGACGGCTGTCACTGTGAAGCGGGGCCAGCCGTGGCTTTTAAGTTGGTAGCTCCTGCTGTGTTAGGCATCAACAGCTGGAAGAGAGCAGACAAGGGCTTTGGACCGCTGATCCTGCTGCTGCTGCTGCCGCTGCTGCTGCTGCTGCTGCTGCTGCTGCTGCTGCTGCACGTGCCGAACAATACCTCCCTGCAGGAACACCGTGTTCAACGCAGCCGCTCAGTCAGGCCTGTACTACCTGCCGCGGCTGGCTGCTGCCGGCTACGGCAGCTTCAGAGTGGAGCTGGTGGATGAGGCACCCGCGGTGGTTGGCCAGCTGCTGGAGGGCTACAGGTGCGGCGGCTGTGATACAACTGTCGTGTAACAGAAGCGTATTTTTCAAATATCATGTTGTGAATGTGTTTGAAGTGCTATGGCACCTTCAGGGTGGAGCTGGTGGCCGAGGCGCCGAAGGTGGTGGGCCAGCTAAGCAGGGCTACAGGTGCGGCGGGTGCCATACAACTGGCATAGAACAGTTATGCATTTGATATTTGTAATGTGAAGAGTAAGGCATGCAATGGTATGGCAGCTTCAGGGTGGAGCTGGTGGATGAGGCACCCGAGGTGGTGGGCCAGCTGCTGGAGGGCTACAGGTGCGGCGGCTGTTATACAACTGTCATGTAACGTAAGCGTATTTTTGATTAGAATTGTGAATGAGTTTGAACTGCTATGGCAGCTTCAGGGTGGAGCTGGTGGATGAGAGCCCTGAGGTGGTGGGCCAGCTGCTGGAGGGCTACAGGTGCGGCGGCTGTCATATAACTGTCACATACCTGGCTTGTAACAGTTATGTATCATTGTTTGTGATGTCTATAGTGCAAGCACAGTGGTACGGCAGCTTCGGGGTGGAGCCGCTCCAGGCTGGTGGACGATGGCCCTGAGGTGTTGGGCCAGCTGCTGGAGGGTGAAAAGGGCTGCAGGTGCGGCGGATATCGTTCCGCAAGTCGTATGTTTAGTATAGGCCTACAGTGGTGTAAGTTTCCACCCCAACTCAAAATTGCTGCTGTGCCCTGCTCGGCGTGCTGCCTGTGTGGTGCCCTGCAGGGATGTGCTGGAGGGCCGCGGCCGGCCCAGCCAGCTGTGGCAGTGGCTGAAGGGCTCACTATGTGCTGTGCCTGCACCCTGCTGTGTGTACATAGAGATCACATATGTTTTCAATATTCACCTGTGCCTGCGCCCTGCTGTGTGTGTGGTGCCTCTGCAGGGCTGTGCTGGAGGGCCGCGACCCGCCCAGTGAGCTGTGGCAGTGGCCCAGCGAGCTGTGGCAGTGGCTGAAGGGCTCACTATGTGCTGTGCCTGCGCTGTGCTGTGTGTACATAGACATTTTTTTTTCATACGTTTTCACTGTACAACTGTGCCTGCGCCCTGCTGTGTGTGTGGCGCCTCTGCAGGGCTGTGCTGGAGGGCCGCGGGAGGCCCAGTGAGCTGCGGCAGTGGCTGAAGGGCTCACTAGGTGCTGTGACCTGCGCCCTGCTGTGTGTCTTGCTTTGTCCAGTTTCTGCTTTCTTTCTGCCACATGAGCCTGTCATTGGCTCCCCAATCGGGCGAGGTTACTTGTGTAATGTGAAGTGTGAAAATGTAAATGTGAAAACGTGTGTGTGCTGCCTGCAGGGCTGTGCTGGAGGGCCGCGGCCGGCCCAGCGAGCTGTGGCAGTGGCTGAAGGGCTCACTACGTGCTGTGCCTGCGCTCTGCTGTGTGTACATAGAGATTACATACGTTTCACTATACAACTGTGCCTGCGCCCTGCTGCCTGTGTGGTGCCCCTGCAGGGCTGTGCTCGAGGGTCGCGGCCGGCCCAGCGAGCTGTGGCAGTGGCTGAAGGGCTCACTACGTGCTGTGCCTGCACCCTGCTGTGTGTGTGGTGCCTGCAGGGCTGTGCTGGAAGGCCACTGCAAATCATGCTTATTCGTCTGCTGCTGTGCCCTGCTCGGCCTGCTGCCTGTGTGGTGTTCCTGCAGGGCTGTGCTGGAGGGCCGCGGCCTTCCCAGCGAGCTGTGGCAGTGGCTGAAGGGCGTCAGCGGCGGCAGCGTCAGCGCAGGCTCACTGGAGGTGAAGGCGGAGCGGTCAGCTGCATCGCTGCGGCCCACAGCCAGGCGCAGCTGAGCTGGCAGTTGACAGAGAGTTTTGCATATGCGGGAGGCAGCGATGCCGGCTCAATCAAGGACCGGTGCAGAAAGACGCCGTGCAGTGGCGTAGCCAAGAAGGGCTGATGTACGTGTAGTCATTTTAGGGGCTGGTTGCCATAGTCGCTGTGCAGTGCAGCGTGCTAGCACGCTAGAGTGCCTTTCACAGCTGGCCAATTCTCTCGTGAGGTTGATACATCCGGTGGTTGCTGAAGGAGCCTGCATTTCCCCCCCAAAATTGAGCTGTGCTCCCGTCCTGTAACACAACAAAAGTGGCAAGTGTGTTGCATGCAAGTCTGTGAACGTGATGGGCAGTGGAAATGCATGTGTTACAGCAACGCTGTGTGCGTCTAAGGGTTGTGTCAGTGGTGTAGGATGGTTTATGCTTGCAAGCCGTTGTACTGCGGGCTTGCCTGCTTGTTCCCAGCAGCGTGGTGCACTGTCACAGTGTGGCACTGCTCCGCAGCGGCATCACCCATCTCTCGCCATGGGGCGTGCAGCCGCTCTGGTACCAACGATGCGCGTCGCAGCAAATCAAATTTGCGTTAAATTGTTAGTATAAAGGCTAGCTGGCTGCATCGCTGTTGACCTTGCTGACTCGTCTTCCCGGGGCACCAGAAGGCCCGGAACCTTGGAGCAGCACCTTTCCGCCGCAGCGCATGTCCATGGTGCCGGATGCGGATCATGCTTGATGATGCGCTTCGCACCTGGACTGTGAGCATTCACGAGAACTCCGAGCGAATGACGCAAGCTGCCACCTGTCCTGTGCTGTAGTAATTGGCTCGGCATACAAGCGTTAGCAATGCTTTACTACATGCGCTGATAAACCGCGTCGAGCTAGTTTGGTCCACTGGACAGGTTGCTCTTTAAGCCCTACCTTTCTTTTCGCCAATCCTGAGCTGCCGTCTGCGATCCCTCCTGATCCACCTTTAATTGTTTGATCGTAGTTTTTCGGTGAGCTTTACGCACATACAAGGCATTAGTGTGGGGTGACCTGGTGACACAATCATAGCTGCAGGCTGCTCTTAGCGCACGGAGAGGTGCGCTTAGTGGTGTACCTTGTTTCAGTATGCTCTGACGTGCGTATGGGCTCAGATGCCTAGGCCCATGCAGTCCTGCGCGTAAGCGGGAGTTTTGCTAGCGGCCACGATCGCTGATGAGCGCGTACACCTGCTCAGCCACACGTCAGTCTGCCCTGACAAATCGAACATACTTGCGTGTGGGGACCGCCAGCAGCCGCTCATGCTTCCCATGCATGTGGACCAACAACCAGCAGCAGCACCACAGACGTCGTGGCTAACAACCTGCTGCTTGCCGTCCTGTCGCGCGCTGCCCCTGCAGGAGGCATCTACTGCTCTCCTTATTGCTGATAGGCACCGCTTCCACGCAGCACTTGCAGCTGAAAGACAGCAGCCATGAGGCAGACAAAGACTGTGCTGCGTGACCCTGTGTTCATGGTTGACTTTTCCGTCTTTAAGCCAGAAGATGAGCTGCGCATCAACCTCAACGAGTGTGCAGACTCTTGCTGGAAATGGAAGCACCCAGGTGGGGCGCCTGCAGCGCTGCTGATGCTGTTGATGCTTCTTGCATGTACTTTCGCTTGTGCAGAGAGCCAGCCCGCAGAGGAACCCCCTCTTGCCAGCCCATTGGGATCATTCATCCCCCTGCAACCGCGTTGCCATGCAGACAAAGAAGCAACTGCTGCGCAGCGCTTAGTCGGCATGCTAATGGCACCTCTGCTAGGACAACCACTCGCAGCTTCAGCCACTGAGCGCGCATTCCAGGTGCCGCATTTGGCACATGCCAAGCGGCCTGCACTACTGGCTTTGCTCGTTCCTCGCCTTGTTTCTTGTTCCTTCACATCATCATCTCTTAAGCTCGCCTCCAAGCCACCCTGCCAATGATGCCTCTTGTTGTACTGATTGATCCTTGTACTTAAAACCCTGTGCTGCAACCTTCTCCTGTTGCCAGATGGCGAGTATGTGAGCCAGGACACGCACGAGTTTGTCAAGAAGGTGTTTGAGAAGTCCGGCATCGACCACAACGGCTCCTACCTCCCAAAGAACCTGCACCCGCAGCACACGCTGGAGCCGCACGGCGGCCAGGACGAGTCCTTCGCAGAGGCGCGACTGGTCATGGGCGGCGCAGTGGCTGACCTGCTGCAGAAGACGGGTGAGCAAGTGCTATGCACGGCAGGGAATTTGCCCCAAGTTTTTGGTGTGTGCATGGGCGCCAGGACGAGTCCTTCGCAGAGGCGCGGCTGGTCATGGGCGGCGCGGTGGCTGACCTGCTGCAGAAGACAGGTGCGGCGGCAGGGGTGGCCACAGCTGTTGGTTGCACTGTGGGGTGTGTGCTGCAGTTGGGGGCTGTGGTGGCAGACCTGTTGCATAAGACGGACAACGCAACTGCTATGAACAGCAGGTTGTTGAAGGGGTTGTTGATGCCTTGTGTGCTTTGCTGGAGCCGCACGGCGGCCAGGACGAGTCGTTCGCAGAGGCGCGCCTGGTCATGGGCGGCGCGGTGGCTGACCTGCTGCAGAAAACAGGTGAGCAGTTGTGAGAAGTTGCTATGCACAGCAAGGCACGTTCGCAAGTGTTTAGTGTGATTTGTGGATTGGGGCAGGGGAGGCTCGCCTCGTCATGGGCGGCGCGGTGGCTGACCTGCTGCAGAAGACAGGCGAGCAAGCGCTATGCACAGCAGGCTGTGATTGGAGTGTTTGGCGCTGTGATAGGCAGCAGAGGCGCGCCTGGTCATGGGCGGCGCTGTGGCAGACCTGCTGCAGAAGACAGGTGCGGCTGTTGTTTCGACGTTTTTTACAGCCTACGGGAAAGGCTGGAGGGCTGGAAGCAGGCGGCTACCTACAGCAGCTGCTGGTGGCTGGTGGCTGGGTTACGGTTGTTCGTTCATGGTAAGCCTGTGCATTCGATGCACCGCTAGGCCCTTTGCGGAGGCGCGCCTCGTCAGGGGCGGTGCGGCGGCAGACCTGCCGCAGGAGAAGGCTCTGCTGTTACCTTCGTCCCACCTTATGTTACGGTACGGAACAGGCATCGAACCGGAGGAGTTCGACATCCTTTGGACCACCAGCAGCACAGCACACACCCCTGCTGAACGCCACACGTCTCTCTCACCCGCCATGTCCTGTGTCCCGCTGCTGTGTTACTTATGTGTGTTATATAACAGGCATCAAGACGGAGGAGATCGACATCCTGGCGACCACCAGCAGCACAGCACACCCCTGTTGAAAGCATATCTTTACATGTCATGCCCTGCGTCCTGCTGCTGTGTTACTTATGTGTGTTATATAACAGGCATCAAGGCATCAAGACGGAGGAGATCGACATCCTGGCGACCACCAGCAGTGCAGCACACACCCCTGTTGGCAGCCGCCTGCCTCTCTTCACCTGTTATGTTACTGCGCTCTGCTGTGTTATTTTTTTGTCATGTAACAGGCATCAAGGCGGAGGAGATCGACATCCTGGTGACCACCAGCAGCGTGTTTGCGCCCACCCCTAGTGTGGCCAGCATGCTCATCAACATGTTCAAGATGCGTGAGGATGTGCAGGTGACTGACGCAGATATGTGGCAGCAGCAGCAGCAGCACTGTTGCGTGGCCAGCATGCTCATCAACATGTTCAAGATGCGCGAGGACGTGCAGGTGACTCACGCAGATATGTGGCAGCAGCAGCAGCAGCACTGTTGCGTGGCCAGCATGCTCATCAACATGTTCAAGATGCGCGAGGACGTGCAGGTGACTGACGCAGATATGTAGCAGCAGCAGCAGCAATAATGGCAGCTGCAGCACTGTTGCATGGCCAGCATGCTCATCTAACATTTTCAAGATGCGCGAGGACGTGCAGGTGACTGCTCGCGTCCGCGTGCATTGCGCAGCGGAAAGCGCAGCGGACAGCGCAGCCGCATCTGCAGCAGCAGCTTCAGTTGTTCTTTGAGCATGCGCTTTGAAAATAGGAGAGCCTGGGCATGCGACAGGCACATGGCCAGCACAGCAGCAGCGTGGCAGCGGGGCATGTTCAGCACTACATGGCATAGCTGCTGCTGCACCAGCGGCAACAGCAGCAGTGTGTTGTTTGTGCAGTCACACAGATGTGCGCCGGCGGCAGAGGTGCAACCTTCATCGTCTGATTCGCAACTCATTTTGAACTGATCTGTATGTGTGTCCTGCAGGCATACTCGCTGGCGGGCATGGGGTGTGGTGCAGGCGTTATTGGGATTCACCTAGTGAGGGACGTGCTGCAGGCACACCCGGGCGCCAACGCGCTCTTCATCTGCTCAGGTGGGAACTCCGCATGTCTGCAAACTAGCAAATGATGATTATGCCACATGGGTTTGCGGCATGCTGCGGGAGGCACATGGTTCTCCAACCGAATCGAAAACCTGCAACATGATGAGCAGCCAGTGTTGATGCGCCTTGATGTCCTTGTGCCATCTTGACATACGTGCCCGCACTCGCCGCTGTCAACACATCGCAGTTGTGAATTAAAAATGTCACACGTTCGCTTCATCCCGCAAAGATATGCAGCAGCGCCTTCTACAGGATGTCCCGCATATTCACGTTGTCTTTGCCGCATTTGCTGCTGCCCTGTCACTGACTTGACAATGCAGAAATCTGCAGCAGCGCATTCTACCAGGGCCGTGACAAGCACTGCCTGGTGTCCAACGAGCTGTTCCGTAGTCTGACATTCTTCTCCGTGCTTGCCGCTGCCCTGTCACGTTTCCGCACTGCAGAGATCTGCAGCAGTGCCTTCTACCGGGGCCGCGACAAGCACTGCCTTGTGTCCAACGCGCTGTTCCGCATGGGCGGCTGCGCAGCGCTGCTGACCAGCGGCGCCAGCCAGCGAGGCCGCAGCAAGTACCAGCTCACACACAGCGAGCGCGTGCACACCGGCAGGCGCGACACCGGCTACAAGTGAGTGCACGCTTAGAAAACATTCAGCACGGTTTCAGCACATGATTGCAGCCGTGGTTGTGCTGATGCATGATAGCAGCTGTGGTTGTTCTGTACTTCACCCCAGCAAGCTCGTGCACACCGGCGCTTGCGACACGGGTTACAAGTGAGCGCAGTTGATCTTTGTGGAAAACAATCTTGTCTTGGTTTTGTTGCAGCTGCATGTATGTGGGCCCTGAAGACGCGGGGCAGTTGCACTCTGTTCGCCTGGTGCCGTCATCTGTTACAGACCATTAACAGCCTTCTTTTGCACTGGTGTTGCCGCTAATCTTGTTCTGTTTGCAGCTGCATTTTTGCAGCTGCAACTGCACGTAGGTCCCGACGATGCGGGGCAGCAGGGCATCTTCCTGCTATACAGTGATCCCACCCTTCTGCTGCTGCTGCTGCTGCTGCTGCTGCTGTTACATTTCTGCAGCTGCATGTACGTGGGCCCAGATGATGCTGGGCAGCAGGGCATCTTCCTGTACAAGGACCTGCCAGTGGAGGCGGGCCTGGCGCTGGAGAAGTGCCTCAAGAAGATCACACCACAGATCATGGTGCGTCATCTTTGTTACAAAATTTGTTATATGACATGTTATGTAACACGTGCAGAGGGCTGCTGTTTTTTGGGCCTGCAGCCGCACTGATCAAAATCACGACAGTGGTTTGGCCAGGATGCACTTGAGATAGTGTTACTGTTACGTAGCACGCCTTGTAACAACTGTTACTGCGCCGCCGCCTTTTGCGTACACCTTCCTGCAGACGTGGGGCCAGTATGCTGAGGCTGCTGTGGCCATAGGCAAGCGGCGCTGGTACGGCAAGGAGGCTGTGCCGCTGTATGTGCCCGACTTCACGCGCTGCGTGGACCACTTCTGCCTGCATGCCGGTGAGCCTTACAGTCGTTTGTGTGTTTTGTGTGTTTGCTCTGATCGGTGTGTTTGGTTCTGATGCGGTGTGAATGTTTAGGCACGCGCTGTGCAAGGGCGCGAGGTGCGGGGCTGGTTGGCTGTGCTCAATTGCGGTATCCTATGCTGCAGAGATGTATCCGCTGCAGGACACGTGCCAAAGGTAGTATGTGCTGCTGCTACTGCTGCTGCTGCTGCTGCTGCTGCAGGCGGCTATGCCATCCTGAAGGGCATCCAGAAGGGCATGCGGCTGCCTGCTGACAAGATGATGCCCAGCTTCGCCAACCTCAAGGACTACGGCAACACCAGCAGCAGCACCACCTGGTACAGCTTCGCGTACATTGAGACAGTCGGGGACATCAAGCGCGGCCAGGTCATCATGCAGGTGCGATTCTCATCTTCTTGAGCTGCATCGGCAGTGCCGTATACACAGAAAGTGCCAGTTTTGCACTGCTTTGCCAGGTCATCATGCATTGCATGGGATGGTATTAGTATTGGCGCTGCCATCAACACCGCCATACATTTGGGCTTCTGAGCTTCTGTGCATTTCCCAGCCCACGCCCACATGTGTATAAATTGCCGTGTCTTTTGCCCCTGCCCCTGCCCCTGCAGGCTGGTGTGGGTGGCGGCATGAAGGCAGGCATCAACATTTGGCGTCACGACAGCTGTGTCCTCACATTAAGCGACGTGCTTGTTTGCTGTTGTCGTGCTGCTGCTGCTGCTGCTGCTGCTGTGCAACAGGCTGGCGTGGTCGTTGGCATGAAGGTCGGCATGAAATATCAAAGCTATGTGCTCACATTCACCTATTTCTGCTGTTGTGTTGCTGCTCTGCCACAGGCTGGCGTGGGTGGCGGCATGAAGGCAGGCATCAACATCTGGCGCGCGCTGCGCGACGTGAAGGATGTGCACCCCGCGTGGGCCTGCGTGGCTGAGACACGCTACACGGAGGCCGACCTGCCGCGCCCCATCACGCGCAAGGAGGACGTGGGAACACTGACTGGCACCAAGGAGTTTGACGAAAGCCAGGTGCGCGGGCGTGATGTGTGTGTTGCTGTGGTTCATGTGATGTGTTTGTGAGTGGCAGCCGCATTACTGAGTCTCTTGGAGCCAAGTACATGATGCGGCTGTGCTGCGGAGTATTTTGCAACATGACGCACGAACGGTTCGTGCCTTGAGCCCAGAGTCCATAATAATGCATTGTGTATATTGTGTAGATTTTAAAGCATAGTAGATATTGTATAGAATTGCCAGCGGTGCTAAAATGTGTGGCATTGTCTTGTTCCTGCAGGGTGCTGTGAAGAAGACCAACCTGGGTGTCATGAACGGCCACGCAGCGCCTGCAGCAGCAGCAGCAGCAGCAGCGGCAGATGCTGACGCAGACGTCGCAGCCAATGGCAGCACAAAGAAGTCAAACGGCATTGACCAGGCTGGCAAGCTTCTGAATGGGGCGGCAGCGGCAGCTGTGAAGGTTGCTGTGCACGCTGAGAACGGCGCTGTGAAGCAGCTGCATGCAAAGCACCACGCAGACGATGTGCAGACTGATGGCGAGAGCCTCACTATGAACGGCTCTGCCATCGCTGTCTGAAGTGCTGCGTGGCTGTGCTCGGCTGTACTTTGGAAACAGCAAGCGAGCAAGCTGCAGATGATGGGCCTTCTTGCAGCAGCAGTGGGAGTGCTCGAACTAGCAGCACAGCTGTAGCTTCCTGTGGTATGTTATTGAGCTGTTGAGGGTTGAGGGGGATTGGGCGCGTTGCTGTGCATGTAGAGATGCGGGGTTGCAATGCACAGGGTGAGATTTTGCACAGGGTGTGGCGTTTCTTTGTGGGCGGCAGCAAGGTCTTTTAGGATGTGCTTGGAAGGAGCTATCCAAGGAGAACGTGTAGTGCACAGCGTCACCCCAACTGGCATCGTTTGGGTGGGATGGATTGGTGCGTTGGCGTGGATCTTGTGCAGTTGTGATGATGTGTTGCTGCATCGTTGTGTTGCGGCAGTGGTGCACCTAGGATACGAACAGGTGTCCGAGGCGGTGCAAGGCTTGCATTGCACACCTCTAGGGTATTCTTATTGTCGGCCGAGGCGGCAACTTGGCCGCAGGCAGTCGGTTGAAGGGTTGCTGGAGGAGGTTCTGCTGTGGTGGTGTGACATGCACCAGCTGCATGCAGCTGCAGCACTTTGCTGTGCTGAATAAGGATATTTATGTCAAATCGCAAACTGTTGCCTCCCTTGATACACCTGGAGTCGTGCCTGCTGCTTGCTTTGCATTGTGCTGCAGCTCACTCCTGCGAGTTGGTGGAAGCAGCAGCAGCAGCTGCACGCACGTCAGCTGCTGACGCTGCGGTTGCAGCGTCACTGCAGCATCAAAGGCGCTACATCGTGTCTGTGCAGCTTGGACTGGTGTTTGGCGCATATGTGGCTACCTTTGCAGGTGGCGCTTGCACCTGAACATGCTCTGTGGCTGCTGCATGTTCACGGCGGCGGCCTAGCTCACCCAGCCTTTGTACTCAAAATGTGTTACACACTGTGTTGCATAGCTGGCTGTGATTGGCTTGCAGCATGCAGTACACCCGTGTGCTGCTTGTGTTTTGCCTGCTGCTGTGAGGTGCATGAGCTTCTGCTGCGAAAGCAGAAGTTGCAATGCGGTGCTGCCTCTGCTGATGCAGCAGCGAGGTGCTGCTGCGGTTGGCCACTGTTGTCTGGCTGCATTGCACAGAGCTAATTGCACTACAGACTGTGTCATTTTGCTCATACCTCCTTTGAGCTGGTACAGTCACAGGGCGTGCCCGCACGCAGCATGTTGCGAATGCAGCTTGACATGTGCTGTTGCCGGCATGCCTCCATGCCATGTATTTCGACTTTGACTTTGGGCTGGCCTCTAGTTGTGTTGAATCCCTTTCCTGTAGGTTCAGGTGTTGTCAGGTGTTGTCCTTGACTAGTCTTCAGGTGTTTAGGGTGGTGCGAGTGTGTGCAGACTTGCAACACAAAGCCCAGGGGTCAACTTTGGGTGTTGACGTGTACTGTACTTACAGGTCAACGTGTTGTTGTAGGAACATATGTGGCTATTGCGGGGTGTGTTTTGTGGCGGTGTTGCGGTGGGAGTTCATAGTTGACGGTGTGGGAATTTGAGCCTGAACTCTCGGGCTGGCTGGTTGAGGTCACTTTGGGCGGTGCTTTAGCAAGTGCAATTGTGCCACCCAAGATTTGACTAGACATCAATGCATCAACTAGGTTTGGAGATTTCACTTTTGTGCGTACGTACAAAGTGTGCCTGGGGATGCGGGGATGTGTGCAGTAGCTGACCCTTGATGTGCTGTGGCGCCCTGATCAGCAGCCCTTTCTTGTATGTGGCAATCGAGGTGTCACGAGTGGGGCACTGCTGTCGTTTGCGTGACCTGCGTGCTTTGCTTTCCAGCACGCACTATGCAACAGCAAAGGCTCCGCATAGTACAACTGTGCTTTCTGAGAGGTCACACCCTACTCTGCCTCTCCTGTCGACAACTTGCTGTCCTCCTGATGTTCCATGCCTGTTCACAGTTGTTACATAACATGTTACATTACATTTGAAATGCTGAGTTGTTTTGTCTGGCATGGCGGCTGTGGTAAGAAAGGTTGCAGCTTACGGTCCAGCAGCTGTGTGGTGCACAAGAGCTGTATTGTGCTGCGATACACGATTGGTAGCGCCTTTTGTGTGGCCAAGCACCGCAGTAGAACTTCATCAGCTGCATGTGTTGTGCATGGCAGGCAGACTTGCCACGTGCTCTGTGATTGACCCATCTTGCATCAGTTCATGCGGCGCTTGAAGTTGTGCAAGGAGCAGCAGCAGCACATGCACATATGTGCGGTCGACTCGTGTTCACAGTGCCGTTGGCACACATGTGTTTCATTGTGTGCTGCTCAGGTTTGCAGCAGCATTTCCTGAAGCACGTATGTTTGATGAACTACTGTAGCATCTGCTGCCCACAGGTCGCTCTGCTGCTGCAGATCAGGGTAGTCTGATCAGCAGCTACACCTGTGCATTTCAGGACCTGCACTCTGCTGGTTTGGTACAGGCGTGTGTATCGCCATTGCAACAGCAACCGCTGCTGCTCTGCTATCACCTGCTAGGCTGCTGCAGCAAAGGATCAGGCCGGCTTGAGAGCAGAGCGCAGTGTGAGACTGGGGGGAAGTTGACCTACTTCTGGCAGCCCTTCACAGCAACATTTTGGATGGTGTGCTTCACAGCTCTGGCCAAGGCAGGCATTGCTGTGCTGCTGCAGCTGCTGTATTCGACATGGCTATCAATGGTTGCACATTGCATGTCGGCCGTTTTGCGTGTAGCGGCGTAGCGGTTTGCATCCTCTGTAGCCAGCAGCAGCCGGAGTGGCCCAATACAATGCATTGCCAGCAAGGGCCAGGATTACTGGACATGCTTGCCACTATGCGCGCTGTATGTTGTCGGGGCATTGATGTTCCTGGGGTATTGCATTGCTTGCTTGACTCGGTCTAGAAAGCAGTTGGTGTGTGTGTCACTTTTGGCACGTTTTGGCTTGCTGCCGTGGGGTGTGCTAGCTGCTGAAAAGGCTGGTCGGCTGCAAAATGGCTGGCTGTGGAAGCAGGCCCTGCTGATGCTGATGCCACCTGTGCTGTGCAGCTGTGCATGCATCACCATTGGGTTTTGATTTGGTTCAGCTGAGCAACTGGTGCATGTGCTCACAGCTGTGTGCAGTAGCAGCAGCAGCACACCATGTTGCGCGGTGTGAGTAACAGTCACATCATTGCTAGTAGCATCTTGCATGTTGGCGTGGCACACCCGTCATGACCAGTTTGGTGTATGTGCAGAGAACTGTCCACGTCATAGGGTTGAGCGTTGGGACCGGTGTCATAGGATGTGTTTCGTGTCGGTAACACTGTTTCCAACTCAATGCTGAGCGTTGACCAGGACATATCTGAGCAGCATGCAGCTGCCGTTTGCCGGCATTTAAAACCAACCGCCCGTGGCTGGGCCTAAAAAGCTTGCGACTATGGCCCGTGGCTGGGGATAAAAAGCAACTGGAAGTGACGGACTTGCGCGGGTGGTTTCGATTGCCCAAACAACGAAGGAAAGACTGGGTACAATTACTACTATCCCCCATGAGCGGAATAGCGGCTCGCTGGGCTAGTGCCTGGGGTCGGGTTCAGTCCCGAAAGTGTATTGTATTGTATTAAAGTGTTGTTACGTGATGCCATGGCTGCTTTCTGCGTGGACACATCTCTGAGTGTACGCCAGGGAGTGCCCTGCCTTTGCACGTCATGCCATGACCATGATGGTGCAGGCATGCTGTTTCCTGTCCGGCTCTGATCTGGCGCTGAACCTTCAATCGGCAGGGCGTGGCTTTTTGCGACTGTGCACAGTGTTGCTTGTCGAGGGGAAGTGCATTGTTGTTGCTGCTGCTCCTGCAACTTGCGGGAGCTCCTGCACAAGGTGCAGCAGGCATTGTGCGCTGCTGTTCTAGCGAGTTGCGCATCATGGGATCAGCTCAGCGGCTGCGCCCAGGTGACGTAGGTGCAACATCAGGGATGTGTCACTTCTGTTGTTATCATACAGCAGCATTTCAGCCAGCAGCAACGTGTGCATGGGCACCAGCAGCACGTGCTGGTGCTGCAGAGGGCCTCAGCTGTGTAGAGCGGTGAGTGCCCTGCTGATACTTTGTCCATGATCATGTCAGGGGCTTGATGTCATCTCCGCCGTCTAACATTCAAAATCTAATCAAATCACTTACTGGGAATTCTTTATGTAGAAACCACTGCGTTCCTGCCACCCCAGGCGCCACTAGTTGCAGTACGCACTGATGTGCAGCAGCGGTGGGTCCCGCGAGTACAACGTGTTGGTACCAGGCAACAGGCACCATGATATTGTTTGATTTTTCAGTTGGTCGTTGCGTGCTGATTTGATTAGAGCAAGACCGGGTGGGTCAGTGGCGCGTGTGCCACGTTAGCTTTGCACACTCTTGCGCGCGTAGGCAAGATGTCATTGGTGCAGCTGTTGCAGCAGCTGTATGTACACGTGTAAGCAAGTGTGTCTGTGAACTGGCTGTATTTAGCTGAAGTTGTTAGCTGTTCAAGGCAGGAACGGTCCTCTTTTGTGCAACGGACTCATCAGGAACGGGAACATCCGCTGTGGCGAGCACGGGCTGTTCAGATTCACTATGCACCTGAGATGCAGAGAATCGTTTCTTGGAGGGCTGCAGACAGGGCGTGCAGCGGGCACATGCAGGCCTACAGCAGTTCTAATGGCTCCATCGCGCCAAACAAAGTTGCTGGCTTGGAGGCAGCAAAGAGACAAGGAAGACATGTATGAGTAAGTGTTTGTGAGCCTAGCTCCTGCAGCTGTCGTCGAAAACGCTGGATTGCTCCCTCTCCACGTCAGTCTGTTCCGCAACAACACCGACAACAACGGGCAGCCTGCTTGCTTGCAGAGCCAATGCACATGCAGAACATGCACATCTCTTAAACCATCACGCACCTACGTTGGCGTCCCTTGAACAGTGCGACTGCTGGTTGGCTCGTCCCACATGTTGCTGCTGCTGCCTGCTGACTGTGCCTCGGCCTGCCTCCCGCCCTGCAGGCATGCACTAGAACTCTCACGGCTCGAAGAATACGATGAGGCACGCCAAGCTTTCCAGCAGCTGCTGTCAAACGACCCAACGTTCTGCAGAGGCTGGGTAAGCTTTGCCCAGATGGAGCGGAGAGCAGCACGCACGCAGGACCCTGAGAGGTGCGCAGCACCACTTTAAAGAGCAAAGACAAACTTGTGGCGTACACATACACTCAAAGAGGTTTGGCAGTGCAATGGTTGTCATGAGCATGTTTAAAGCAGCGCTGCTGGTGTGCTAGTTGTCACTTTTGCGTGGTACTGGCTCCTACCCTTACCTCGCAAGAGCTGCCCACTCACACACAAAACCAACAGCCGCA
The DNA here is from genome assembly GCA_004335835.1 of Scenedesmus sp. ARA3. Taxonomy (NCBI): domain Eukaryota; kingdom Viridiplantae; phylum Chlorophyta; class Chlorophyceae; order Sphaeropleales; family Scenedesmaceae; genus Scenedesmus; species Scenedesmus sp. ARA3. The sequence goes on along the minus strand of RWJK01000070.1, from coordinate 10,433 downwards.
CCCAGCACTCATGGCCACGTGATTTTGGCTGTCTCTCACTGTCTGTTCATCCTTTTGTCTGATCGCTGCTGTGCAGGCTGGCTGTGGCGCGGGCCATCCTGCAGCGCGGGCTGTAGTTCCAATGCTGTGCCTAGCACCCATCGCCACCTTCATGCTGTCTGTTGACTTGCTGTCCACATCTCACCGCCCTGCAGGCTGGCTGTGGCGCGGGCCATCCTGCAGCGCGGGCTGCAGATCAACCCCGGCAGCGGCTGCCTGGCACAGGCCTGGGGCCTGCTGGAGCTGCAGAAGGGCAACGCCTGGGCGGCAGTACGCCTGGTGAGCACGCAACAATGGCAGCTTGAACCCCCAGAGGCATGAAACTACGGATTGGATGCAGTTGGCATAGGCACAGTGGCGGCATCTATGTGCATCTGTGTGCAGCGGCATCTATGTGCATCCATAGCTGCTGGGGCTGCAGAAGGGCAAGGCCTGGGCAGCAGTTGGCCTGGTGAGCACCCAGCAATGGCAGCTTGAACACACAGAAGCATGAAACTTCAGATTAAATGCAGTTGGGGTAAGCACAGTAGCGGCATCTATGTGCAGCGGCATCTGTGTGCATCCATGGCTGCTGGAGCTGCAGAACGGCAACGCCTGGGCAGCAGTGCGCCTGGTGAGCACGCGCGGCTCAGTTTGAATCAATTGATGATGCTGTGTATTAACAAATCTGATGTTAGTGTAGCAGGAAAAGGAAGCAACTGATAGCAGCGGCATGTGTGTAGCAGGGGGATTACCTTGTATGCTGAAGATGCAGGCACACAGCGCAGAATGAGATCCTGTATCAGCAAGCAGCAGCTGTCGCTTGCTACCGTAATGCACCAACCACATCAACAAGTAAGCTAACCACACCCTTTCCTGCAAACTTTCATGTTTTCCTGCAAACTGCAGCTGGAGCGCTGTGTGGAGATGGACAGTGCGCTGGAGCCGGTGCTGCGCTGGAAGCCGGTCAACGCAGCACGCCTCACAGCAGCAGGCGCAGCAGCCAGCAGAGGCAGGCCCTGGCCGCGCAGCAGCAGCAGCAGCAGCGGCGGCAGCAGGGTTGGCCAGCCCGGTGCGCGTGTGGCTTGCGCAAGCACTGCAGGCGGCAGCGGCAGCGCTGGCGGTGGTGTTGGCGGCGGCGGCGCGTGTAGTAGTGGGGTGGGTGGTGCGGGTGGGGCGCTGTCACATGACAGTCAGGGTAGCAGCTGCATGTCCAGCATGTGAATGTTTCTTCTTTCTGTTCTTTGATGTTTCTTCTTTCTTTCTGTCCAAATCAGATGTTCTCCCTGTGTTTATTTGCAGTTCTTAGGTGTGTGGGGGCTGTTATGGTGCTGGCAGCATAGCATGGTGGCGTCGGCAAGCAGTTTCTGTTGGCAAAGTGTTGCAAGCTGCGTGTGCTATTACTGCCTATCACTGCCAGCAGGCACGATGTGAGCAGTTCTGCCGACTCACTTCACAGGTTTGTCTGTCGGCTGTATGTGTATGTCTGCGTTGTATTGGCTGGCTCTTTGTACAAAGCAGTGTCAGCTTATCAAGAGCGCGTCCTTTCAGAGCCATGTATGGCAAATTACACTGCAGCAAAGTAAAGGTGGCAGTGCTTGTAATCTGCCTGCGAGGTGAACCTGTTGCAGAAAATCACAACAAGTTGGGAGGGAGCCAGAAGTACAACACCATTGTATATGTGCACCCGGTGCCCGGTGCACCCGGTGACATGGCATGTCAGCATTGTGTGGTGCTGTGTTACATGTGAGGGATCCAGGTGCAGCTCCAGCCTCCAGCATCTGTGGCCACTGAGGCAGACAATACAACATGACTCAAAGCACCTGTAGCGTAGTTGAGGAGCCAGCAAGAGCATGTGATGTTGTGGTGCACGTCATACAGCCAGATGCATGTCTGTCCAGCATCAGCTGGTGTGACAGCACCATTGATTTGAAAAGTGCATTCTGGCCTTTCTGAGCTTACTAAGCGCTTGGCTTTACGTGCAACGGAGCCGACAATGGCTCGGACTCATGATGGGGGATGCTGGTCGATAAGAGGATGGCAAGGGGTTGTGGCAAAGCACTGCACAGTTTGATGTTTTCTATCAGTGTGGCACCAGAGCCTCTGCAAGTTGCAGGGGGTGGTGCACAGCGTGGGCAGCCCAGTGCTGCCTGTGCTGTTGCAACACAATTGTGGGGTGCTGTTTCAGCTTTGTGTTGCTTTGTGTACCGCTGCTTTGTGGGGCTGTGCACCTCTTGCAATTGCGCAGCCGAGTGGTGCTGCAGATAACTGTGTGGCTGACATAGGTGCAGTTGTCCTCCTTCCACCTGACCCCACTAGTGCTGGTGACACTTCCTCAGGGTCTGCAGCAATGCAGCCATGGCATATGATGCTAAAGTCACTGTGCTTGAGTGTCGTGAGGTCACTGACTGAGTCTGTGCAGCTGAGGAAGCTGTTGCCTTTTAATGCAGCCTGCCAGTGCAGCGCTGCTGGCATCCATCACTAGATGATCTATGACAGGTTCAATCAGCAGTGTAGGGTGGCATGACAGGTAACACAGTATAGGGCTGGCAGGAGAGTGAGACTGGTGCATCCGTACGCTAGACGAAACGAGAAAGGCTTTCAAAGCCTTCGGAAGTCTACTACGAGGCATCTCATGACTCAGGTGCAGCTCCTGCACTGCACACGCCTGCCAGACCTTCCGTAAGCTTTCAAGGCCTACAGCAGGTGACTTCCAGTGCCACATAGGCCTATGGCGCCACCTGGCACACCCATAGACAGTACGCTATGCCTTGGCTGGGAGCACGATGAGAAGCAGTGAGGTTGACTGATTCCAACACAGCACTGGTGCGGCTGTGTGCACCTGCTGAGGAGCCCAAGCCTTGTAAGGATGGACAGTCTAGCATGAAAAATGCAAAGCTGTGCACCTTCAAACCTAAAGCATTGCATGCGAAGTCCTTGTACAGCCAACAGTCCCAAAGACAGTGACAAGGCAAATCCATTACACTTGCAACCCAACGTGGGTCTGAACGCTGTCCGTGTACACACGAGTCTTACTCACCACCGACGCTCTCTTGCCACAACATAAGCATAACATAAGTATGATGCACTCACCCACCACTCAGTCAGTCAGTAGTGCGCAGGCAGACTCTTTGAAAGCGCTCGAAGCAGTGCACGCTACGAACACCAAGGTTTCCATGCAAGTGATCCATACATCAATCATCAGCCCACCCGTTTTGGGGGGGTTTTGAGCGTTGACATGGCGCAACAACAGTGCCCACCCGTGCGTGTGTGTATCGCTACGGGACACAGTTAACGCAAAAGAATCAGACCAGCCCAGGCTGTTAACAGTGAGATCCCAGGCTGTTAAAGTACTCACCACTCTGCGTACGGCAATGCTCCCCTCACATTGGAGTGTGGTGTTTTACACCCAAACTGCACAGGCCTGACAAAAAGACACAGCCGACTGCGACACATGCAGGCTTCAGCCAAACATCCGCACAGCACCATGCGCCAGTCTGGCTCAAGAATAAGCTTATTGATGAGACACCCTGAACTTCTGCCAGTGCCAGCCATAGTCAGAAGGCAAGTGCATGCGCTGCTGCGCGCACATTGGCGCGGCAACTGCAGACTAACACACGCCGGCATAAAGGGGACAACCTGTGCAGGTGCAGGCGCGCATGATAATCCTTGCAAACACATCTGCGGGGCAGAGCAATGCAGAGTCCGCGCATCCCTGCTGTGCTGCTGTTTGCCATGCTGTGTAAGCATACATTTGCAAATTAGACAGGCATGCAAGCAGACACAGCAGCACAGCGTACATGCTGGTGCACACCTGTTGCTCACAAAACACAGAACACAAAACACAGAACACAGTCACACAGATCAGCAAGCGAAGCCGAAAGACTGACCATACTGACATGACACCAAAAGCTCTCAACCATCAACATGAAACTGCAGTGCTGCACACTGCTGCCGCGCCTACTGCCAACACTGAGAATGACACAAGATCAAACGTGACACAGCAAGCATGACAGCTCATCTGCCGTCACAGACCCAGAGGTTGTGCCTGAGCCCGGTGGTTTGGATCAATGACAAAACCCTGGGCGTTGATCAAGCATACATCGCGGCACAATCGCAGCAATGGTATCGTGCCACAGCAACAGAAAGAGCTCAGGCGGCGGATGAACCAGAGAAAACTCCACAGTCCTAACACGAATAGAAACACAACAGCACCCAGTCATGCCTGTAAAATGCCCTGCTGTTTACAATTCCAATGCAAACAGCGCAGCATGGCATCAGCACAGTCGACTGGCCGGCCATACAACCCGTGTCAACACACGATGCGCGCAACCCTTGGTAAGTTGGTTAGCCAAGATCTGACGGCCGCAGCGTTGCAAGATCGCATGCTTGCAGCCAAACAAACACATATGCTATGCCAATGCTGTTGTTTGAAATAAACGTCGATGCCTCCTCACAGCCACCTCCCCCAGAGCCATACCATACTCTAGGGCCTTTTTTGCGCCCGCAAACCAACGTTTTGGCAGGCATGCCACCGCGCCGTGCTAGGGCACAACGCAATCGCGCCGCTTAACACGCAGCGCAGGCACACAGACGGCCAGGTTCCGCTGCAGATAAACACAGTTGTTACGAGGCGTGTGGCTCGGCTGCGACCAATGCATGCCAGGAAGCTCACACAGACTGATGCATGCGCCATAGTCGACAGCAGCAGCAGCAAGCAGGCCAATGCAAGCAGGCCAATGCAGGGCCAATGCAAGCAGGCCAATGCAGGGCATTGTCCTTGAGGCTGGTGCCATGTGCTACTGCCCTGCGCTGTGCCCATTGCATGCCATATGGCATGCATGCACAGGCAGTTGTGTGGCGTGCCAAGTAGCACACGTTCAACGCGATGATCGACACAGCCCACACCTGAACAACACACAGCAATGGCACGCCCCCCACGCACTGTATTTGTCAGCCGTGAGGCTGCTGATCACTCGTTGATACATGCGGCCCTGTCGCAACCCGTGAAACCTTCAGCATTGCTGAGAGCAAGCCGCTGCTGCGGATAATCACCAACAAATGCAGGCGCTGAGAGGCAGCAGCAGCAGCAGCGACTCAACAACTACGCACCATGCAGCACTAGCACTGTGCTGCTGCTGCTGCTGCTGCTGCTGCTGCAGAAGTGCTGGTGTGGGCGCCACCTTTTCCCTTTGCAGCTGACAGCAGAGAGCAGCAACAGCAGGACAAGCACATCCTCGATGCAGCAAGCAGATCCTCGACGCAGCAAGCAGATTCTCGATGCAGCAAGCAGTTACTTGATGCAGCAAGCAGTCCTGCTGCAGCAAGCCGGCACAGATCATCATGATACTCACACAGACGCCAGCCAAGACAGCTGCCAAACTGGCAACACGCTAGCGCAGCTTCAAACTGCTACCTGCTCAGTAATAGGGAGGTAGGCCTGGCACTTGCCATGCGCCCTCACAGCACGCGCTGCTGTGTGCAGCCACAAGCATAGCAGCCGGCATGCGTGAGGCACCTGGCTGTTTTGCCGGAACTCCCTATTGAGAATCGGGTGTTTGAAATAAACAAATCAATGTGCGTCCTTCAAGCCACGGCCGGCCCTGTACAAATTCGCATACATCGGCATGGCCTGTACAGATCCACGTACGTTGCATGATCGCCGACGACGCCACACAAGCCAAGCCCGTACGCACACAACAACAACTAGCAGAGCAACTGACGTATTGTGCCGCCGTGCCGCGTCACTGCAATCACCCGCGCACATGCATATGTGCAAGCCGGCAGCCCACCACCCAGCACGGGCATGCCCCAACACCCAATACACCAATGCAGCAGCCTGCGTTGTAGCAATCAGCACACGCGGCAACCACGGCCCACGCCATATGCAGACTACTACGCGGCACCACAGCTCCGCTGCTACGCAAGTGCTGCTGCTGCTGCTGCTGCTGCTGCTGGCGCAAGTGGAAGATGCGTCAGGGCAGGTGCCAAGCGCCAGCCGGAAATAACATGCTGCCATCCGTAGCTACTATGCGGCCTACCTTGAAGCAAGTGCTGCTGGTAAGCTGGCTCAAATGGGCCAGCTCATGTGACCAGGAGGGCTGAATTGCCCAGCATCTGGCACTGAGCACTCGCACCAAGCACGAGACAAACCATCGCACAGTGCAACATCAGCACTTGTGCTGCTACCCAAGCTGCACGTCCATAGCGATAGACACCACCTCACGCCGCCACGAGCAGCAATCCAATGCCTCTGCTCTCAGCTGCAGCACCAAGGCAGACCTCGAGGCCAGTGATGCATGCAGGCAGCAGAAGCAATCAAAAAACTGCTTTTCTCGCGTGCCATTTCAGCCCCTAGCTGTGCCCCAAGCAAACATATGCCGGTGCGCACCATGTGTGCTTCACATACATCAGCACTAAGCAATGATGCAGCGGCAGCAGCAGCGGCAGGTGCACATGAACGAGCAGAGCCACAGCAGCTGTTGCAATGGATAGTTCCAAGGACTGCTGGGCAGGGGCTGTAGCCGCTGCTGTAACACAATGTCCGGAGGATCGGTTCTCACACCTACACACAATGCAATCCGACAAACAGGCTGCCCTTCCCTACTGGCTCAGCAGTGCAACAGCACAACACTTCTGGACCAGCATTGCGCAGTTGTGCATTTACCATGCCTAGAACTGTCATACAACAACAGCCACCAGTGAGTGGGCGCTGTTCTCCCTGCAACCGCAAGTCACCTCTTTGGGGCGGGCACTGCGGAACAACAGATAAGACCCAACAACCGAGCTGCTACACGCAGGCCCGCAGCAGTATGTTGCACTACACGCAACACCAGCCCAGTTCTTATGAGGAGGTACCTCGCCCCTTCCCTTATGAGCAGACGCATGGCCCCTTCCCTGTGCAAGGATCCTCAACAGCTGCAAATACACGCGTCAGCCATGCAGGAAACGTATGTCACTGACCACATACTGAAGTAACCGCCGCTGCAGACGGCCGCATGCGAGCACACAGAGCACCACAGCCCCTAAACGGCGGTGTACAATGCTATATACGCAACATTGATACCGCGCAGCTAACCAGGTATAGCCACTGCCACGCAAGTTACCTGGGGCATGGCGCCAGCCGCAAACAACAAACAGAAGCTGTGCTCACCATCCCAACAGCCGTCAGGCCTTTCAAAGGGACATTGAACAAAAAACGGAATACTAATGTGTGATGCCTGTTTTGAACAACGCCACCATGAAGGAGCAGCGCGGCACACTGACACGTTACGACACGTGAAATAACATGGTAGAAAAGAACAACACCCCAATGCAGCATACTCTACCAGCCAGACTGGCTGTTGCACGCCAGAGCTCACAGCAACAGGCTCTTGTGCCTGTTTTTGAACTATTTTGAACTATTTCTGGCATTCAATCAATCCATACAGCACCACATGCAGCGGGTGTACGGTTCAACCCATGTCCATAACGCATGGCGGGATCACTGCGCAGACCCACACTGAGCAGCAGCACCCCATGCATGACATGCGCCGACATGCACGTAAAAAAAGCCCGCTGGCTGTGGTTCGAACAGCCGCCCCGTAGGACCGAGCCGAGAGGTTGAGAACAGGCCGCTGCAAACAAACAGCACGCACGCCACAAGCCAAACTCGTTCGCACCCGCCATGCACTGCGCCCCACCTTTCATGCAGCAGCTAGAAGTGTCAGCCGCAACCAAAGACCCCGCGCTTCCCCCGCCGCAGTTAGAAAACAGCGCACCAGGCAGGTGCAACAGGCCAACACACCGATCAATCCACAACGGAGGAAGCCCAGCCCTAGCCCACACGCGCGCGCATGACTGTTTCCCCTGTGCAGCCACGCATGAGGCTTCAAACTGCGCAGCAGCTGCAGCAGCCAGGCCTAGTACAGGCTTCAGCAGCACTGCTCAGCAGGCAGCATGGCGCTCACACGACTCATTCGTTCCCTGTCACACAATTCACGGCATGCTGCCTGCATGATCTATCAGCACTTGCACTCCCCGCTGCGCAGAACCTGCTGAGGCTGCTTGCAGGAATCGCCGCTGCTTGCAGGACGCGCCGCTGCTTGCAGGAATCGCCGCTGCTTGCAGGAACTGCTGTCCCTTGCAGGAACTGCCGTCCCTTCCCTCAGCTCGCCCTGCAGTTGCTCCACACGTCCTGCAGCGCCTGCGAGGTCGCCGACATGCCCACGTCTCCTGCAAGCCCCTGCATACTCATCAGGCCCGCATCCATACTCGCAAGCAGCGCATCCACATCACCCACATCCAGCCCCATGGGGTCCTCATCAGGATGCAATCCCAGCAAGCCGCTGGTCAGATCCACGCTCGCAGCCGGCTGCTGCTGCTGCTGCTGCCCGCCGCCGTGCCCTGCGCCCTGGCCGCCGCCGAGCAACTGCTGCTGCTGCTGCTGGCTGCTGCGGCTCATGCTGGCACCGCTGAGCAACCCAGTGAAGCCGCCACTCCCGAGGCCTAATGCATCACCAGGGAACTCGAGAATCGGCGGGTCCAGGGCCGCGATACTGGTGGTCACTCCACCCAGGCCCGCCGCCGCTGCTGCTGCATTCCCGCCAAAACCGCCCGCGCCAGCATTGCCGCCGTTTCCTGCAAGCCAGCCCATGCCTCCTGCAGCTGCAGCAGGCAGCCCATCAGAGCTCGCAGCCAGCGCTGCTGCAGCTGCTGCTGCAGAGCCATGGCTAGCCGCATTCCCGCCCATTCCTGCAAGCAGGCTGCTCATGTTGATGCGGCCTGCAGCAGCCGCCGCCGCTGCTGCTGCTGCATTGAAGCCGCCGGCTGCTGCAGCTCCGCCTGCGCTGCCGCTGGCGCCGTTGCCGGCAGTATCTGCCAAGGAAATCATGCTGCTGATTGGCGGCATCTGCGCAGTGCCTGCGAGCAGCTCAGACAGGGGGTCGTTTAGCATACCCTGGCCAAACTCTGCAGCAGCTGCTGCAGCTGTACTGGTGGGCATGCCACCCCCCATGGCCATGCTGTTGCGGCCATACGCCGCTGCTGCTGCTTGCATGTTGGAGCCGTCGAGATTGAAACCGCCCATGCCAGCGCCTGCGGACATGTTCATCCACTGCTGCTGCTGCAGAAGCTGCTGCTGCTGCTGCTGCTGTTGGCCAAACAAGCCGCCGGTGACATCTGCGCCCATGCCGGCAAGCTGCAGGCGCTGATTCAGCAGCATCTGCTGCTGCTGCTGCTGCTGCGACTGCAGGCCTAGCATCTGCTGCATCTGCTGCTGCTGTTGCTGCTGCTGCATGCTCTGCATCATGCTGAAGCTTGCGGGCATGGCGGCTGCAGCTGCCGGGTCCGGCTGCTGCTGCTGCTGCTGCTGTGCAGCACCGCCCAGCATCGCTGCAGCAGCGCCCGGCTGCGCAAGCGCTGAATGATGCATGCCGATGCTTTTTAAAGCCTGCAGGGGCCCGACCTCCTTCATGAGCTCTAACAGCCGCTTCTTAGTCATGCCATGCAGCGCAAGCTGCTGCTCCAAGGTTTGCATGTACTGCGGCCGCTGCATGTTCTGCAGCGCGGCTGCATTGCCGGCCGCGGCATTGCTGCCGCCGGCAGCAGCAAGCATACCCTGCAAGCCACCTGAGGCAGCACCAGGCAGTGACCCCGGGTGTGAGACCTCACCACCCCCGCCTAATGCTGCTCTTTGCGCAGCATCCATTAAGCCCTCCTGCATGCCGCTTGGCATAGTGCTGGCCCGCATGAGGATTGCAGCAGCAGCAGCGCCGCCGCCGGCTCCTGCTGCTGCTGCTGCTCCCATGCTGCTGTACACATCTGCACCCATGCCTAACGAGGCCCCAGCCATCTGCAGGCTGTTCTGCAGCAGCAGGCCCTGCTGATCCAAACCCTGGCTGCCTAAGCCCTTGGCGGCACCAAACCCTGGTGCACTGGTTGGGCCAGACACCGCCTGCGCAGCAAGCGCAGCAGGGTCTGTGGTGGCAGACCAAGGCGCATCCAGGGACATCGGCTGTGATGTACTGCCGAGGCCAGACATGCCTGTACTGCCCAGCTGCTGCAGCAGCATCTGCTGCTGCTGCTGCTGCTGCTCCTTCTCCTGCTGCTGCTGCTGCAGCATCGCCCACGGGTTGCTGACCGGCATCGCTGCCGCTGCTGCAGCGTCCTTGGCGCCCGCCTGCTGCTTCGCTTGCTGCTGCTGCTGCTTGCGGGCGTGCTGCTGCAGCAGCTGCTTCAGCACTACCTCGCGCTGCTCTGCTGGCATGTTGCGCATCTGCGGATGGTTCTGCGCAGCAGCAAGCATGCTAGGCAGCATGTCTGACGCAGAGCTAGCTTGCTGGTTCAGCTGCTGCAATACTGCTGCTGCTGCAGGGTACGCAGCGGCAGCTGCTGCACTTGCAGAGGATGCGCCTGCATTGCCGCCGCTAGCAGCA
>RWJK01000069.1:4498-43084 GCA_004335835.1 Scenedesmus sp. ARA3 | reverse complement strand
CCGTTGCCGACGCCCTTGGTGGGCAGCCCGCGTGAGCGCAGGCCTGCCTGGATCTCATCCTCCACCTTCTTTGGAATGCGTGGGAAGATGGTCTCGTAGTAGTACTGTTGTTGGATTGGTTGCAGCAAGTTGAGAAGGTAGCAGGGCAAGCAGCAGCATGCACAGGAGCGGGCAGGAGCAGGCGGCGCAGCTCGTGTCAGGCACAGTCAACAGGGGGCATGCAGGACAAAACAGCAACGATGTGCGGCCTGTGCTGCTGACAGCTGCCGCAAGCTACAAGCAGGTGCACCCGCAGACGCATGATGATGCACGTACATGCATGCAAGTAGCTGTGTGAAAGGCGCACAACAACAAGCAACGCAACGAAAGCAAGCTGCTGCTGCAGTGCCAAGCTGGGGGCCCCACCACAAGCACGCGGAGATGCTGGGCGGCTCATGGCAGCGAGCAATCAGCAAACATCATGTGGGGTGCCGGCCCCAGCCACGACACATCATACCTGCGCAGAAAACAGCAGCAGATGGCAGCAGCAGGCAGCGCAGGCACGCCTCTGCATGTGCCCCACACCAACAGGCACCAGCAACACCAAGCCACGCTCACATACATCTATGCTGAAAGCGACCACCTGCATGCCCATTGAACGAGATGTGCGCACGCCGCGCCACAAAGCGCTGCCAAGCACAGGACCAGGTGCGTCGTGAGAACACACTTAAAGCTTGCCACGTCACCTGTGTGTGCCGCCTTCCGGTACGTATCTCGGCCATAGCAGCATGCTTCCTCTGTGCTGCAGCACCTGCTGTTGCAGCAGCTCCTGCTGACAATTGAGCCACCACCACCATGCGAAGCTGATGTCTGGCATGGCAAGCAGCAGCAACTCCGCAGTCGATTGCAACGCCGAACAGCTGCTGGTGTCGTAGATTGTTACACACATGCAGCAGCCACTCACCTGTTCGAGCAGCAGGTCCCTCACGTAGTCGCCAAGCGTCACAGTGGCGCCATTTGGCCCGCTGGGCTGGATCTCCTGCAAGCAGCAGCAGCAACCAGGTTAGCAGAAAACCATTGACTGCCTTCTGCAGCGTGCAGACGTATACTTGGCCTGTGTGCACAACTGACAGCTCCAAATGACAGCTCCACCACATGCGAGACTGAAGTGTGTTGCACACATGTGCCAAACAGCACGTTCAGGCAAGAAGCACATTCAGGCAAACGTCTGCCTGCAGGACACGCCTCCGCTGCAACCATGCCGCAGCTTCCACCTTGCTGCTTATGTACTTGCTGCACTGCAAACAACACTGCAGCTGCCACCAACACAGCTGCTGCCTCACCTCGCGGTCCCCGCAGAATGGCCCCAGCCACTCCCACAGATCCCTTGGCGGGCACACGTAGCGCAGGTACAGGAAGCCGATCTGCACAGAGCAGTGAGAGCACGACAACATGTGTGAGGAAAATATGCTGGTGCTGTAGCAAGCTGTCTGCCGTAAGCGCTGCTGCGCCTGTACCCTGTTGTCTCTGCTGCTGCCTGCTGCTGCTGCTGTGTGCACAACTGCAGTAAGCTGGAACTGGCTATGTGCCTGGGAGTGCGCACGTCCAGCGTCGCCAGCAGCAACTCACCGCGCGGATGTACGGAGAGTCCTGGTGCGTGATGGTCTCCCTGACCTGCTCCTCAGTGGGCTTGAGCACAAACAGCCGGTGCAGCAGGCAGAAGGCTGTGGAGGGCCCACGTGCGTTGCCAGCCAGCCAAGGCTCTAGATAATCCACTTGATCGTAGATGGCATCAATCACTTCCTCCCATGTGGTCAGCTTGGAGCAGTCGTTGCGGTAGTAGTCAGAGTTGCCTATGTTCTGCTTCAGCACAGACTCTAGGTTGTATGTGGAGGGGTTCCCGTACTGCTCCATGCTGGTGAGCACAAAGGTAACCTCTTCTGAATGCTATAGATGCGCCTAGCAATCAGCTGTGTGTGATACAGGCCAACCCAGGGGAGCTACTCGTCAGGTGGCCCGTTGAAGCACTTCAAGGCCGCAGCTCTAGCCACATCACCCCGACATCAAACAGGACAATTAGTCTGTGGACAACAGCTAATTCAAGCTGCAGGATCACCCGTGCTGCTGGTGCTAGCAGACGCAACAACACACACCGCAAAACTGGCGTCGAGAAAACGAATAATACGCAACCAAAGCCCAAAGTTAGCAAGATGGTTCGTCACAGAAGTCGCAAGGAACCTGTTCTGTTGACGTTCTGATAGAAACAACAGCCAGACCATGAACCCCCGCGAGGCGTAAACATTCATATGCTCGTCAGTCCGGGCCACTAACCACCAAATACTTTTCAATAGGTGTATCATTCATCTTCACGCAGACACAAGCTTTCATGCAGGCTTCAAAGCTCTCAGTCAGGACTCAGCAGTTCTGCGGTGCCCACAGGCCTGCGGGCGTCGTCCGTGTGGGACCATGTCGTCCATACAATGTGATCAGGACGCCCGTGCGCCCATTGGCTGTGCTCACATCTGGCAACAGCAGCATCCCAGCAGCTGACAAGGCGACCACACACCCAGCTCCCGTCAACCCAGTGAAGGGAACCTGGGCCAAAGTACAAGAACTTGTGAAGAATGGCGCAAAACTGGCAGCTATCCTGGGCGTGGCACTCGCACTGGTGAGCACCACCACAGACTCATAAAGAGATCTGCGTTTGCAAACCCTCCTGTTGTTTTGATGACAGGCACTGCTTGCACATGCATGGCTGCATGGATATCACAATCACCAACACATGGCTCCTTTGCCATGTCTGGTTGTTATAGAAGACATCTGGCAGCCCACACATGCATGCTGATGCGTCGGGTGACCATGCATGGCATGTGGAGTATGTGTGGTGGTGTACTTGCAGGCATGGTCGGACACCCATAGCAGTGCACTTCACGCCACCCTGTGTTCTTAACTTCGTATCACCTCTTCGTTATCAGACCATCCACTGCCATCGCATGCAACTGCTAACCATCACAAGCTGTCACCACCATACCGTACCGCAGGTCCTGAGCACACCTGACGCAGCACACGCAGCACGCTCCGCAGGCCGTGCTGGCGGGTTCCACAGCTCCGCCCCCAGCAGGAGCTACGGCGGCGGCGGCATGGGCATGGGCAGCAGGGGAGGCTACTCGGGAGGCTACTCGGGTGGCATGTACTCCGGCGGTATGGGCATGTACAGCGCGCCACGCATCTACAGGTGAGGCGGGAACCTGATGAAAATATGGTTGTCTGCCAGAAGCAGCTGTGGTGCCCCACAGGAAACTGGCACTTGGTTGTAGTGCAGCAGCTGCCACATCTGGCTGTGTTCAAGTTATTAGCTGCAGCTGTTGCCGTGGAGTTGCTACTGCTTCCCGCTGTGTCGACAGGTACATTGTGGCCCATCCAGCTTGTCATCCGTATCGTCCTTCAATCTGCTCCTTAATTACAACACACTTACTTTATGCTGCCTTGCTGCTGCCTCCAAATGCCTGCCATCGCTCCGCTTATCATGCGCAGCGCGCCCATCATTGAGCCGGGCCCTCCTGTGTACTCGCCAGGCATGGTGGTGGCACCAGGTGCAGCAGCAGTCGTGACGCGCGGCCCCGACATCGTTGACATCGCCATCGTGTCCATGTTCCTGGTCATGGCCGCGTCAGCAGCCACGGGCGTGCTCAAGGGCAGCGGCGAGGACTGGGAAGGAGCAGGTGCGCTGCTGGAGTGTTGCGCAGTATGGTGTGTGCTGCTGTGCACTAGTGTTGTACCCCTTGATTTTGACCTTGATTATGCCTTCAAGAATGCTGAGCCATGCATATTGCTTGGTGCGACGGAGAAGAGGCCCAGCGGTGTAGCCATGACATGTCTGCTCAGGTTAAACCGCTGCTTATCGGTATGCCCGTCACGTTCAAGCACTGATTGTCTGGTGCTGCTGCTGCTGTGCTGGTGTGGTACGCGCAGGTAGTGGCAGGCCGACGCTGACGCGTGTGCAGGTGGGGCTGCTGAGCATGGCGCGCGGGCTGAAGCATGACCTGGACCGCATGGCTGCACGCGCCGACACAAGCAGCTCAAGGGGACTGCACAACCTGCTGCAAGGTGGGTACATGCTTTACCGACGGTGTTGATGTACTAGACACACGTGTCTGTTTGGTGCTGCTTTCAGATGCTGTGGTAGCGCGCTTGGCGGTGGCAAAGAGTGTAAGTTACTGCAGGCAAGGCATGCGAGTAGACCGTTGCTGTGTGGCTTTCTCCACAGCAGTGGTATGGTATAAATGCCGACAACAGCTGTGTGCGGCCTCTTTGCTGCGCTGGTGCCTCCACCTTGCAGCGCTAATTTCGCACATCACATCTACTGCCAAACGTTGGCAGCTGCTTGCCTAGCTGTGCTTGTGCTGTTTGGTGTGTGTTTGCCTTGTGCTCTTCATGCTCTGTCCTTCCTCACTGTCCTCTTTGCTCTGCTGCTGTTCTGCCTGCTGGCAACTCCCATTTCACTGCTGCTGCAGAGGTGGTGCTCGCGCTGCTGCGCAACCCCAGCTATTGCGTGTATGGTGCAGCCTCGCAGCGCACCTGCGACTCGACCTCCTCCCTAGAGACCGCTTTCAACAAGGCTAGCATGAAGGAGCGCTCCAAGTTTGAGCAGGAGACCCTTGTCAATGTGGCCGGCGCAGCACCCAGTCGCACACCACTCAAGCGCGGCAGCAGCAGCAGCAGTGACAAGCCAGATGAGCTGGTAGTAGTGACGCTGCTGGTGGCGACAGATGGCAGCGTGGATGTGCCGAGTAAGATAGACAGCTTGGCAAGCTTGAAGCAGGCGCTGCAGGCGCTAGGGAGCCTGCAGCAGGATCAGGTGCTGGGTGTGGAGCTGATGTGGACGCCTCAGGCTGAAGGGGATTACTTTACGCGGGATGACATCATCACCGATTACCCTAGCCTGCGGCAGCTGTGAGCTGCAGCAGCAGCAGCAGCAGCGGCAGTGTAGTGGGGATCGACTGAGATGGTGTGCTGTAATCAACCAGCTTGGACGGTCAAAGCAAGGAATGGTTGGCCACGAAGCAGAGCAGTGGGGCGGTTGGTGATGTGATGATGATGAGCAGCGGCGTGCTGGCTGCGTGTACTTGAGCTGTATCACTGTTGGTATGTAAACCAGAGTGTAGTATGATGTGGTGGTGTTAGTGGACCGTTGTGTGTGTGACAGTTTTGTGACAGGTCAGTCTTAACCACTTTCGTGGGCATAACATAGCCACCGTCATGTGTGACATGTGAAGGTGCGTGCTCCAGAAGTCTTGACTGGGCTTCATGATTGTCACCTTGCTTTATCATGTTTGTGGGAGCGTGTACCAGGCAGCAAGTAGCATTAGTCAGCATTCAACAACAGCAGTGTGGCCGCTCACGAGCTGATCAGCAGGAGGCGTCTGCTGGTGGCAGGACTAAATGTACGCTGTTGTGCTCTTGTTTTGCAAGCGCGGCCTTCATTTTCTCCCCATGTTGAAGTGTGCGTCGTCTGTGTGGTCATGGTTGGTGATTAAAACTGGGTCCCACATTGACAGGCGTATTCAGTTCTGCTTCCAAGCAATTGCTGCCTGTTTGTGCAGTGCTTTTTGATTTCAAAATGGGTTTTGACGTGTCAGGCATGATCATAACCGGGTTCTCTGCGCAGTGCATGCACGCGTGTGTGATGGAGGTACAGGGTCTCACTGTCATGCAGGCATTGGTAACTGGCAGTGGCATGTTTGCAGCATGTGGCGGTAACAACTTATCTAACCTTTTCTTATCTAACCTTTCTGGAACAGGACTGCTCGCAAGATGTTCCAAGCAAGATGTCGCAAGCATGCAGTACTACTCAAAGCTACCCTGCACAGCTGCCACAAAGAAGGTGTGAATTCAAGGTTACCAACTTGGCAGTGGTGCCTGCCCAGAGATGACGCTGCAATGTAGCAAAGTAAAGCAACGCAGAGAACAAGAAAGCAGGCTGGTCAATCAAGCCTAGGGGGAGATATGCTCACCCGATAACGTACAAAGTGTGCAGTAGCGATCAACGCATCTGCAGAAACGTCTCTGTGACGCGGCAGAAACACCATTGCAGTGCTGTGCATCAATTGAACCGCAACTTGGCAACTCTTAAGAGCCCACTAGGCTCTCGTCAGATCAGCACAGCCAGCCAGTAACATGTCCATTTCATGCAAATATACATGCCCTCAGCGTCAGGCTGGTGCAACAAGAAACATCAACCCTCCAGCAGCTGCAGCAGAACACTGCACATGCAGTGCGCTGTGTAGCCGCAGTCGCGCCACCCGCAAGTATATGGCACCCCAAATCAACAGGTTACGCTGCTACAACAGCAGCCCACCTCACTGAGCTGTGCATGCTTCAGGTTGCTTGTTTGTACAAGCGCACCCCAAACCTACAATACGTTTGAGAGCAGCAGCATCATCATCATGTTACCCACCAAGCCATAGCATCAACGCCATCGGCCCCGCGCCCCAATGGAGCGGCAACAGAAGGGACTACACCATCATGTTTGAGAGCAGCATGACATGCCAAGGGGGTGTGCTACCAGCGCCGGGCCGACGAGCGCGAGACTAGCTGCGCTCAGCCCCCATAGTGCACCAGTTACAGCCTCTCACATGCCTACACATGTAATGTCCTCACAGCCAGCGCTTCAAGCAGCACATGCTGACAAATGCACACATATACACCCAGCGAGCCACAAAGCCAACACATACACATGCCCAACATAGCCCCTCATTTATACATTCAGCCAGTCGCGCCTGCCGTAAATAGTCTGTGCCAGCTAAGTATGTGATGGACATCTCGTATATGATAGTGTTGCAAGCAGGGGTTGCACACTGCGGCCAATTGCTGACAGGTTTCAAGCAACACTTGGAAGCTCCTAATGCAATTGCGAGCTGTACCACGTCACCCAGAAGTTGCGCTGTGCAACGCGCCACCATGCAAAATGATTGCTTGCCGAGCAGCTGTGCCGGTGAGGAGTGGCACTCAACTGCGATTGCACTGCCGGCGGCGGCACCGCCACTTGAGTTCTGGAGGACGCCCGCCTGCTGCTTGCTGACACGACACGCCAGCTAGTGCTCCCTGTACCTGCTGCATGTGCTGCTGCCAGCGTCAACAACTACAGAATGAAACTCTCGCAGGACCCTGCAGCACAGCAGGCTTATCCACACCCAGGAGCAGAAACAAGCTCAAAAGCACATCCACACACAACACTGAGTGCACAGAGCCGTGCACCTCACAAACACCCACGACACTTGTTGCGACCCAATGCATGCACACAACAATGCATGCACACACAAAATATACAAATACACAATTTGTCTCTCACATAGTGGAGGGCTGCAAACACACAACCAATGCAAGGAGCATTTCAGCCCCTGTACGCGCCTGCGCCAGCGCACTTACAACTGCAGCCAGCTGCTGCAGCTGCTGTGCGTGGTGCTGCGTGCAGACACAGCCAACAGCGTGCAGACACTGCAGCCCTTCACCACCTGCAGCAGCAACGGCAGCAACCACGCAGACATGTCAGTTGATGAACGCAGATAAAGATACGATACTAACAAGCGCAGCACAACTGGCACAGCTGCAGCGCGTGTCCAGTTTTCGGTTTTCACACTGAAAGAACTGCCAAGCAAGCAGACAGCGCGCAAACCAGGCCTGGCTCCATGCACAAACTGCCTGCATGTCCAAGCACTTTGCCCTGAATCTCACGCCCTGAAGCGACACTCACACTCCAATGGTGCCGTCGTAGCTGCCGCTGAAGACGTGCCCGTTGTGCGCCGCCAGCACGCGCACCGCGTCAAAGTGCCCATCGCACTTGCGCACGCAGCGGAACGTGTTCAGGTCCCAGAAGCGCACAGTCGTATCATAGCTGCCGCTGACCAGCACCTTGCTGTGCGGCTGCGGGCCGCCCTCGCCTACTGCCAGCGCCAGCACTGCCTCACTGTGGCCTTCCAGCACCTTGACACATTCAAGTGCGCGCAGGTCCCACACACGGATGGTCTTGTCCCAGCTGCCGCTGAACATGTGCGTGTCGCCGACAGCCAGCACGCGCACGTTGTCCTCGTGCCCCTCCAGCGTGCGCACACACTTGAGCGTGCGCACGTCCCACACCTGCGCCCACACGGACAGGCAGAGTGAAATCGAGAAACACACATGGCACAAGTGGGCAGTCAGCACCAGCAGCGTGTGGCTTTGCATGCTGAACAATTTAGGCGTGGGTGCAAGCTCTGGCTGCTGCTGCTGTGCTTCTGCTGCTGTTTGGCTTGAACAGTGTCTCTGGTTGCTGCAGCTACCCCGCAAACGACTGCTGTACCTCCCAGAACCACTCCAACCTGGCGCACCTTGATGGTGGTGTCGTCGCTGCCGCTGAACACGTACTCCGGCGACGCCACCAGCGCGCGCACCGCGCCGGTGTGCCCCGTCAGCGCCGCCTTGCACTCCAGCGTCTGCACGTCCCACACGCGCACCGTCTTGTCGTAGCTGCCGCTGAACATGCAGCCGCCGCAGTTGACCAGCGTGCGCACCGGGCCGTTGTGGCCCTTGAGGATCTCCAGGCAGTGCAGGTTGGCCTCATCCCACACGCGCACCGTGCCGTCATAGCTGCCGCTGAACAGGCGGCCGTCAGACACTGACAGCGCACGCACCGCGTCGGTGTGGCCTGTCAGCGTCTTCACCCGCGACAGCGTGTTGAGGTCCCACACCTGCGGCATGGCCACAGCAGAACACATGCGCTGTGAGCCAGCAAGCAGGCACGTGCAGGCGCAACATGCACAGCAGGCTCGGCAGTTGCTTGTGTATGTCGCTTGGCTGGTGTTGCAGTATGCGCCGCTGCAGTACCTGCCAGCGGTGCTGCATGCATGCCATTATATACTGTCTTGTCCTATGCACAAGCAAATGCTGCTGCTGCTTCCACTGCTGATGGGTGCTGCTGCTGCTGCAGCTGCTGCTGTCGCTGCATGCAGCTGCTGCTGCGCACCTTGATGGTGAAGTCGTAGCTGCCGCTGTACAGCCTATTGCCGCTGATAGCCAGCGACAGCACCGGCCGCGTGTGGTCCTCCAGCACGTGCTCGCAGCGCCGCGAGTCAATGTCCCACACACGGATGGTCTTGTCTGCTGACGCGCTGAACAGCCGCGAGCCATACACCTCCACAGCCCACACAATCTCCTCGTGCCCCTGTGGAGCAAAGCAGACAAGTGACACGTATCAAGCATTGAACAGGGATCGACAGCAGGGTCTGGGCACAGCTGGCAGGCCAGGCTGAAGAGACTTGCCCTGTCAGGCGTGGCATTGTACGAATCATGTGCCCCGTTGTAGCATTGGTTGCAGATTGCTACAGCTGACCTCAGCATGCCGCTTCTATGGCATAATCAGGTTCCCTGAACACTCCACAGCACACACAGCTATTCCATGCTGCTGCATGCTGTGGAGCAGCACTTATTCAGTGATGCAAAGCCAATGCGGACGCAGAGGAACCCCCTCCAAAAGCACACATTGCTGCAGCTAGATGGGGCATACCTGCAGGATGTTCTTGGGATGGTGGTCATCCAGCTTGAATGTTGGCTGGTTTGTAGTATCGTAATGGTTAGGCAAGCTGATGCCATGTGCTGTGGCCCATTCCTGCAAGCAGAGCAACAGCAGCAGCAGCAGCAGCATGTGCAAGTTTGAGTCAAGCGTTTCCTGCAACCCTCAGCAATTGATGCAAACAATGTTGCATGCACTCCTGATGCCGTAGCTGCTGCTGGTGAGCAACTGCCTGCACTGCTGAGCCAACCCACCTGGATGGCATTCCTCAGGGCATGGTTTGGTACCAGCTCCAAGTGCCGCAGGCGCATGCCTGTGACGGGGCACGTCCTGTTGCCTTGCGCCAGCCACTTTGCTATGCACTGCCGATCGTAAGTGTGGCCCGTGGCCACCATTACGGGGTCGCTCATGAGCTCCATAGAGACAGGGCAATAAAAGCTTGCTGGCCCCTGTGGTGCAGCTGGTCGTTCCTCCGTAGCACGCCTACATATGAAATTGCAGATGTGTTGCAAAGCTGTGCAAGGAAAAGGCGAAGGCATGCTGCTGTATGCATACTACTTACCCAGCCGAGCCATCCTTGGTTGTCCTGGCTTCCTGCTGCGTCTCAGAGGCCTCTTGACCGCTTCTTGAGCCCTCAGAGCGTCCTAACAATGCCTTAATCTGCTTCATGTTGGCAGCAGCCCGCCCTGGGCCTCCCCTTTATTCACTGCTGCTTCTGCAGCCTGCCGCCCCTGCTCGCCAGAGACAAGCTCAAAGTGCAATTTGTTCCGAAACAAACTAGTGGGCGCCCAGTTGAATCGACTGCTAATCCTTGTCGCGGGTGATGTGTCGATATGTTCGCGGGCAGCCAGCGACAACCGTTGTCAGGTTCCAAACGCAACAATCGCCAGAAATCACTGTGCACGAGATGCACGCACACCGTGATCTTGGCCTGGTCCCACAATTCCTCGGGAGGATAACCCCTGACCGTCAGTAGTAAATGACAACTGCCATTGTAAAACGTGATGTACACAAAGGTACATCATAATTTAATGTCCCGTAACATGTAATTTGCAAAAGCACGAGGGGTTTAGTTCTGTCGTTGCACTGCCTGTAGCCTGAAGGCTTGAACAAAAAGAACTCGACGTCTTTCATGCCCGCTCAACACCTGACAGCAGCAATAAACAACCAAACAACATTAACTAATCGTAAATAGTTTATTTAGAGCTGAGAGACCTACAGAGCGGGTGTGGAGAGACAGCAAGCAGCAGCAAGCAGCAAGCAAAAAGCAAGCAAAATGGGTAGGGCCTCGGCCGGCAACGCAGCAGACCCTTCCCGACTGGACAGGGTTATGAACGCCAAGCAGAGGCTGATAGGGGTAAGGGCTGCCAGACATGAGGAAAAAGGTGGTACTGGTGACACGCCTGTATGCGTATATGCAGTGCCCACAAGCACGTGTGCCTCACCCGCAGGTGGATGTTGAAGCACTGAATGCACAAGTGGAGGAGAAGAAGCAAAGAAAAGCTGCTGAACAGGCAATTGAGCAGTAAGTGCCAGTCCTATGCTGTTTCTGTCAAGTAGAATCATTCTACAGTGTCCAATGTGTGGTTGCTGCCAGTGTGCAATTGCACAGTCCAGTCCCGATGGTAATGTGCCAGACGGCAGCACTCGGCTGCAACAGCCTGGGCTGCATGTGCTTATGGTTAACCTTCATTTGCTTCGGCTAAACGTATGATGCAGGCATCATGCCGAAGCCACCTCCTCTCACATCGGCATGATGACCATGAACCAGCTGGACGCTGCCTCACTGAGGAAGACCTGGGACAGGGAGGTGCACGACTTCAGGACCACATGCCAGGTAGGCCAATGCAAATGCAGGATGACACACGCCCAAGATAATGACACCATGCTGTCAGGCAGCATGTTACCAGCAGCAGAGTGCCGGCACGGCCTTCCAGTGCACCACAACACACAGCACCATGTTGCAGCCTGAGGGGTAGCTGCAGCCACATCTGCAGGAGCCTTTGCTCAGCGGTCCTGTACATTTGCACCCTATGTCTCACAGGGCAAATCCACTACGCGTGAGTGGGACCTGAACCGCCCAGATGCCAAACGCCAGGAGCTGCCAGCACGGCTGGGTGACGATGACCCGCGCTGCGGCCCGGCATCGCTGCAGAAGTTTGCTGGGGAGGACTTGACGGTGAGCTGGCTGGGAAAGCGCTTCCGTGTAGAGCCTGGATGAGCAGAGCATGCGTCAGTGCAGTGCAGGGTCTCCAGTGCGGAGGTGATGCAGGTGCTGGTGATGCTACGGGTGTTGATGAACCCTGTTGTGAGCACGCACAGAAGCACCAGCTAGCACCTGGCGCCTGGAGTGACATAGCTGTCTGCAGGCTGGTGATCTCCAGCAGGTGCTGCTCATACTCATGGCGCCTGCTTGTTGCGGTTGTGCACAGGTTGGTGAGCGCACAGCAGCGCAGATGGAGCAGTGCAAGGCCTGGTGGGACGAGCAGACGGCAGCCAAGAAGCAGCAGAAGCAGCAGGAGCAGGAGGAGAAGTTTAAGCTTGGGGCTACCATCAGGTACGAGGCACACCGTGCTGTTGAGCGAACTTGGCAGGGCCTTGTGTCCAAGCACTAGGCTGTTGCCAGCAACACAAGGGCTTGCGTTGCAGACAACACATTTGTGCCCTCATGCGTGCTGCTGTTCGAGCTTGTGTGACGATGCCGCGAGTGTTGCGGTGGTGCATGACCGCTTGTCATGCTGGTACTATGCATCTTGTGGGGAGTCAGTGCGCTGGTTTGCTGACACCTCAACTTGGCTGCTGCTGCTGCTGCTGCTGCAGGGGTCTGGACTCGCTGCAGTGCTCGCTGATGAGTGTGGAGGCGGCAGCGCGTGCTGAGCTGGCGCGCCAGATCACAGCCGCCAACGCGGAGCTGCGCCAGCTGCAGGCAGCCAAGAGGGACGCGGAGCGCCAGCAGGAGCTGCAGGTGGGCCGCCACATGGGTTGTCATTCGCGTACATGTGTGCAGCAACCGCAGCCACATGATGATATTACGTCACTGACATGTATGACGCACAACTGCTGTGACACACACGCGACGTAGGGCCAGGTAGCCTGTCTTTTACCCGCACTATCACCTCCTGTGTGGGATACGAGCACCAAAGACGCTCAAGCGCAGCATATGGAAAGCCAGTTGAATGCTTGCTGTCGTGTGCGTGCTTGCTGCTGCGTGCAGGCCAAGCTGGCTGAGCTGGAGGCTGCCAAGGCGGACCCCTGGCTGAATGAGGACCCGCAGCAGGCGGCATCCGCCATGTCACCAGCACGGGTGCGCAAGCAGCACGGCAGCAGCACGCATTGCTAAGTCGTGCGTACGTCTCATGTATGTATCAGCCGCCTTGACTGCAAACAAATGATCAGGTGCAACCACATGGGAAATCAGGAGCCATGCCTTGCTACCATGCATCGTACAGTTACAGCAGCACATGTGGCTTTCTTGTCAAGACATGTCTGTGCACGTTGTGTTGTGCTGGCAGGTGCGCAAGGACCACTGGAAGGGCATGAGCGCAGCGCAGCGCGAGGCCATCGCACAGGAGCAGCTGGGCCAGGTGCTTGCGCGGCGCGCGGCAGCAGCGCAGGCGGCGGCGGAGGAGGCTGCCGCGGCAGCAGAGCAGCACAGGGTCCATAAGGCAGTCATGCAGCAGGTAAAGGGCCTGCAACGTGACGTCGGTGACGCGCCTGTTTCATTGCACAAATTGTTTCCACAATACACTGAACAGGGCTGTCCAGGTCAGCTTCATGCCTCTTGCAGGTGTCTGCACAGCTGCTGCATGTGCATAAGGAAAGCATGTTTGACACTATCCGTGCTTGCCGCCACCCTGCTTGCCACAGGCCCAGGCCGCAGACGACTTCAGGCGCAAGCAGGCAGCGGCAGCAGCGGAGGTGCTGCGCAGGCAGGTGGAGGAGAAGGCGGCACGCGATGCGCAGATCAAGGAGACCTACGCCAACAAGGTCAGCGACAGCTACTTCCAGCAGTTTGGCACCAGCCATCGCTGACAGCCGCACGGCCCAGATACGTCGTGGTTTTGTGGGCTCCACTGGTAGCACCCAGCAAATGCAGTGGTGCTTGGTTGTGCTCTTGTGGGGTGCAGGGCTGACAGTTTTGCTGCTGTTGCTTGACTTAGTGTATCATGTTGGCCTTTAGCGCCAGCAGATGTGGCGGTCATGGTACTGAGACATTGTGCTGTGGCTGCCCTGTGATCAAATTGAGCCGTAAAGGACATGGCATGTGTTTCTGAGAGCGCAGCTGGCGCTGTTTTCCTGTCAATGATGGCTGGTTTGTTGGTCTGTTAAGTATGTGAGGCCGCCAGCTCGGCACAGCTGCAAACCATGTATGATTTGTTGGCTGGCGGCCAGCCTTGCTGGCCTGGGGAGGGCTGGCCTGGGAAGAGGGTTGCAGCGTGCCTTTCGGCATTGTGAACCACAGCATTAAAACCATTTTGGTGCCAGGGACTTGGCATCGGCTGCTTCAGACATAATTGGCAAGTCCAGGCACGGTGTATGTGCCCTGACCAGCCTGGTCCTGAGGCCGCTTCAACTTCACGGCAGCTCATACCACACTTGACAATGCACCGGTCACGCACGACGCACAGATAACGCATGCAGCTGCTGATGAAGGGTGAATTGACAAGAGCTGTCGAGGAGGACGGCTTGCTGCGGGTAAGGGCAAGCCCTGTCACCCTAGGGCAAGGGTCACTGGTCACACTTGTGTGTTGGGGTCACTCATAACGGGCGATTTCGCGCACCTTGCTTGACGTTGAAACGGTGGCTGGCCTGACTGCTACGGACTTTTAGCATGCATGGAAATCAGACAGTTTGATCTGGCGGTTATTGGTGATGCACACCTGCACACTCAGCTTGCACAATCAGCACAACCGCCCGCATCACCGTAGCGCTTACTCGCACAAAGCGTGACGATCGTTGTTGCACTTATAGAGGCCTTCACCGAGCACTGCACACTGTGCGCCTACCCCTGCTCCACTTGCAACAGCCATATCAACACCAGCACCAAAATGGGCACTGACACACTGGCCTTCATCAGGCCTGCCTTCTCAAACCCATTCACAGCAAATTCAGGGGCATCAGCAGAGGCCCAGCTATGCAACACATACCTGGCCATTGGCCTGGCTACGCTGGTGCTGCTTGTTGCGTACTACTGGAGGACAGCAGTGGGCTGCAGGACAGGCAATGTGCAGCTGCTGCCTGGAGGCAAGCCTCTGATCGGGCACATGATCCAGCTGCTGCAGAACCAGCACAGGTTCCATGACTGGATCCTCGAGGGGGCCACGCGCATGGGCTGGAAGACATACTGCTTCACAGTGCCACTGCTGCCCACCTGGTTCGTAGTGACTGATCCTACCAGGTGAGTAAGCGCTATGGTGGGCAGCTTCCATGTCACCAGCAGATGCCTGCAGCAGGAGGCAGCAGCCAACACCAGCTAAGGGTGTCACCACGTCACTTGCTGCAACCTGTTGCATCTGTTGCTGCGTGCAGCATTGAGTATATCCTCAAGACCGAGATGCACAACTGGGTGAAGGGAAGCCACTTCTTTGCCACCTTTGGGCCTGTGCTGGGCCATGGCATCTTTACCAGTGACGGCCCGCACTGGCTGTGGCAGCGCAAGCTGGCAACACACATCTTCAGTGTGAAGGGGTGAGCCGCTGCACTGCTGTCTAGTGCACCTGCTGCTGATGGCAGAGTGCATAGTTAGGGCAGTCTGGGTGACAGTGTACACAGGACAGCACATCAGGCGGCTTGCAGCTGGGTATGTTGGAGAGCTGACAAGTGCCTGCCAATAAGCGCTGCATGTGAGGCTGCCTGCCCTGAATGCAGGTGTCAATGTGCACGCACCTAGTCAGCCTAGACACAGGGCTTGCTGCGCATGTTCATTGTGGTGCGTTGTGTTTGCTGTTTCCTGCAGCGCTGCGACTTCAGGGTCCATTGCTGTATTCCCAACATGTGCTCCTCCTGCTGTCGCTGTCTGATGCTGCTGCTACCGCCGCTGTAGCTTCAAGCGCTACATCAGCCAGGTGTTCGCAGAGCACATGGACATCCTCTCCGCGAGGATGGCAGCAGCAGCAGCCTCCAGCACCCCCATCGATCTGCATGACCTCATGTACCGCTTCACGCTGGACTCCTTTGGCAAGATTGGCTTTGGCGTGCAGCTGGGCTGCCTCGCCAGCAGCGATGCCAAGGTGCCCTTTGCGGTGGCCTTCGACACGGCGCAAGTGGTGAGTGGCGCCGCTGCTGCTGCTGCTGCTGCTGCTGCTGCTGCTGCTGCAACAATGGCATGCAGCGACTGGCTGGAAAGCAGCTGCTTGCGGGGCAGCCTGTGGCACAGGTACCCTGTAAGTCATTGAGTTAATGTCACACTAGCCTCACAGCGCTGCCCTCTAGTGGACTTGATGTCATGCAGCACGCATCAAGGTGTGCCGCCCCCAGCCACATGTGGCCTGTCAGCAGGCTGCTGAGACGGCAGAGCCTGCATGATGTCATATGATGCGCAACAAACATGCCGACTGCTTCACCCTGCTCCTTGTGATGCTGTTGCTGCTGTGTCTTTCGTGCAACGCTGCGCCATGCATTGCATGCTGTTGCAGATCTGCGTGCAGCGCTTCACTAGTCCCGGCTGGCGGCTCACCGAGCTGCTCAATGGCAAGCGGTCACAGCTCAATGCCTGCTGCAGCGTTATCCACGGCTTTGCGCATGACATCGTGCAGCAGCGCCGCGAGCTGCTGGCCCAACAGCAGGCAGCAGACGCAGCCGCAGGCGCAGATGCCGCAGCAGGTGCAGCAAAGACAGCAGCTGTGAAAGAGCAGCAAGAGGAGGAGGAGGATGACAACAGCGCACAGGACCTGCTGTCACTGTTCATGGCTGCGAAAGGTGTGGACGGCAAACCGCTGAATGACAAGGAGCTGGTGGATACAGTCATCAACTTCATCATCGCTGGCCGTGACACGACAGCGCAGGTGGGGTGCAGCTGCCAGGCAATTGCATGCATTTCTGCAGTCTTGCAGCGCCGTACTGGTTGTTGATTGTATGATGTACGTGTTTGAACAATGCAGACTCTGGCCAATTGCACCGCCTTTCTTTCCACTTGCTGGTGCCAGCTCTGGCGCGCAAGCTGCTAGACACTGTATAAGCCCCTGTGACACTCGCAGCAAGCATCAGATACCCCTCGTCCAATTTAACCTACTCTGGCCATGTAACACCCCGTGCCTGACACCAATCGTTTGCTCATGTGTATATGCTAACAACACTATGCCGTGCTTATGCCACCCGCAACATACCCAGGCCCTCTCCTGGACGCTGTACGAGCTGCTGCAGCACCCCGCTGCCGAGCAGCAGCTGCTGCAGGAGCTGCGCGAGGTGCTGGGGCCGCTGCCACCCCTCAACAGCAGCAGCAGCAGCAGGCAGGCTGTGCACCCCAGCTACGAGCAGGTGCGGCAGCTGCGCTTCACGCGCGCCTGCTTCCTGGAGGCGCTGCGCCTGCACCCATCGGTGCCTGCGGTGAGTGGCGGTGGCTAGTCGGCTTCTTAAGTTACTCGTGACATTGATGTTGTTGCGGCTCGGTGTAGTGATCTGTGCCTGCGCTGAGTGAGGTTGGCTGGTTGGCTCTGTGGTTGACGGCCGTGACTGTGGAGCGGCTGGTCCCTGCATCAGGCAATGGTTCAGCGTGTCAGCAAGCTTTGCGTTGCGTCGCACACTGTATGCTACTCGGCTGCGGCTCATACCACTTTCATATGGCGCCAGTACCCACCCGTTGCCATATCTGAAGAGGTTCATGTGTGCATTGCACCAAGCTGCTCCATGTTACTGCTGCTGCCTGCCGCTGCAACACGCAGAACCTCAAGTTTGCTGTGCGCGCCGACACGCTGCCTGACGGCAGCACCATCCCGGCGGGCTGCCAGGTGCTGTACTCGCCCTACGTGGTCAACCGCAGCAAGAGCTTCTGGGGGCCAGACGCAGAGGAGTTCAGGTGGGGGGCTGCCTGCTGCTTGGATCACAAGTATATGGCGCACTGGCACAGTGCAGCTGCATGCAGGCAAGGACTGCATGCCAGCTACTGCTGCCTCTGCACGCTGTGCAAATTGAATGAATTTGCACAGCGTGCAGATTGAACACAGGGTGGTGCATATGCTCGACTCCTGACCGATACATTGAACCTGTACTGTCATCATTCTGGTCCGCGCTGACGCCCGCCACCACACAGGCTAGCCTTCCCCACAACTTAGCATTCATCTCTGCTGCTTATCTACTGCGCTATGTCCCTGCTGTGCTGTGCTGTGCTGTGCTGTGCTGTTGCTGCAGGCCGTCGCGCTGGCTGTCGATGGACTCCATGCCCTCGCCCTACAGCTACCTGAGCTTCCATGCAGGACCACGCCTGTGCCTGGGCCAGCGCCTGGCAGAGCTGGAAGGGGTGCGTGCGGGTGGCGTGCATGCGATGGGCTGGGTCTGCTGTACAGCATGCGTTGCGCCAAACAAAGACAGCTGCACTGCGCACCGTGCGACAGTGTGCAGTTGCGTTGTCGACTGTGCTTGCAGGGACGCGTCATGCATGCCAGCGGACCAAGCAGGGCCCAGCGCATGCTGCTGCCTGTTGCGTGCGCCACTGCACTGTTTGTGCTGCAAGGAATATTCAAGCGCCACTGCCTGTTGCATGTCTGTCTGCAGGTGTATGTGCTGGCGGGGCTGCTGGCCCGCTTCAAGTTCAGCCAGGTGCAGCCGGGCGCCAAGGTTGACTACGTGTTCAGCACCTCCCTGCCCATGATGCAGGGGCTGGCGGTGACGGTGCAGGAGCGGGAGTGACGTATGCGGCAACCGCTGCAGCATTCGCTAGTAACAATGGGGCCGAAGCAGGGAGCCTGGCTAGTGTTTGTGATGCGCATCAGCTGGCGCGCGTGGACATCTATGCAGCGTGTATGCAGAGGGCTAGTAAGACACCGTCTGAGGCTACAGCAATGATGATGAAGCAGCGGTGAGCGTGACGGAGCCCTGTGCTGCACATGTTGGCGCATGCATGGCAGCTGGGCGAGGCATGTAATGGGCTACACAGCCGATACGTTACAATTGTGACAGGCCTAGGCTTGTGCATTGCGTGCAGCGCCAGCTTCTGCAAGAACATTTTTGCATGCACCAGCCCATGTACGCACTGCGCCTTTGTCAAGTGAGGCTGCCTTGGGTGCATCCAGCAGGGCGCTGCACTGCCACAAGGGCAGCAGGCGCATGGGGCCACTGCAGGAGCAGCACCCAGGGCTGGCAACAAGGTGCATGTTGGTGTGTGGAGGTAGTGTGTGCAGTGCTGAGTGCTGTCATGGTGCCTCACTGGCTCCCAGCAGATCTTGCAGGCCCTGAGGGGTTGCAGGCCTGCAAGAGACATATGAAAGGTGTGCTTCCTTTGGCCAAGAAGTAGTGATACCAGAATTGCATCTGTTGCAGCATCTCATGTGTATACTGAGCTTACAGCCGCATATGTGCTGTGTGGTTGGGTGGGGTAGCTTGTCGGTGCAACAGGGGCTGGCTTGTGATGGCGGTGTTGGGTGCGCCACTGCATGCGCCTGCTTTGGTTGTGCGATGTGATCAGTGGTGGACGACGCTACGTGTGATGGTGCCTGGTCTACAGGCAGATGATCAAAGAACTGCTGTGTGCGGCTGGCGGTGCGATTGCTGCATCCCAGCGTTGGGCGGCCGATTGTTGACTGCAGCTGTCACTTTTCACAAGTACTGATGGTGCGGCCATCCAGGGTACTATACTCATGGGCCTGTTGAGCGTGGAAAGCAAGGGGTAGGTTGGCAAGCTGACAGAGCCACATGTTACGTATGTTCGGAGGCTGGCCTTGTTTCATGTAGTGCAAGTGATTGATGGGGCGAGGTACAAGATTTCAGTGATGACGTGTGTTGTGCTGGTTTGGTGGTTTGCATTGACCGGCGCTTGTGTGTATTCACCTGTGCCGGCCAGATGTTGATGGATGTCGTGTCAATGAAAGGCATCGGCCGCTGCACACTGCCTGCCATCTCCTGGCACATGCACACGCTTGAAGCAAGTGTGTGCAGCCAGGTTGTGCATGGCAGCCTGCAATTTTCTTGACACCTGGAGTTGCATACGCGTCAGCCGTGTGCTGCGGCGCAGCGCCCATGGCGACTGCTGCGCTCTTTTTTGACCAGAGGAACAGCACTTTCTCTGAGCCCATTCATAGCCACACGAAGGTGGCGCCATACACACTTGTTCCGTGCATGTGATCAGCTCCTGAAAGGTGGGTTGGCAAGCCGGTGCCAGGCGTCGCACTTGGCGCAAAGCGGCGTGTGGCTGTTTGGTGGAAGGAATGTGTCACGTGCTTTGGGAGTCGGCGAGCGTCACATCAGCGGCATGGGCAGCTGTCTGCCGCCAGATTCACACTTGTTGTGCCAGACTTCACAGCAGTGTGCTCGACAAACTGCAGCATGCGTGGAGTCACGTCATGTCCATCCTGTTGCGCATCACGCACACAGCTCTGCCTTCAATGGTTGCAAGAGAGCTGTGTGTGCAAAAGGACGATTGCATCTGCACTCGCACTTGCACAAGGGTGTCATCAGTTTCTTTTGGTTTCTTTGTACACTACACCAAACAGCTGCGGCTGCTGCAGCTGAGGCTGCAGAGCTTGTCGTCTGCCTTCATATCATTGCATGTCTGCCATGTGGTAGCAGTTTTCCATCCTGGGCAGGGACTGCTTGCTATGTACCGCTCAAAATATCCCTGCTGCTGGTCAGCACTGCTTTCATGACACCAGCTTGACAGCTGCGTGCGTTGATGTGTGCTGGAAGCATCTTCGACAGCACACATCATCGCACGCATACACATGCACTGCTTACCATTGCATGCGCGCACATGCAGTCCCCACAGCACTCACCACATGCATGTGTTCACTGGGTGGATGCGGGGGAGCATGGTGTAAGGGGATTGCCAGATGCATCAGCTGCCTGGTGGTGTGGACCGCCATCAGCTGCCGCAGACGGCCTGATGGTGTAGAGTGGCATCGTGCTAGGACTGTGGGTTGTCGTAAGGAGGTGTGCATTGTGAGATGCATCTTTACCGCGGGTTGAGACGGGTACTTGCCAGACAGGCATCGCGCTGCATGTGCATGGCTACCATAGCGCAAGTGCCAGCCTGTGGGGCTGGTGTACGACTGCTCTGCGCAGTCAGCAGACTGTGCACTGCTGCTGTGTTTTGTTTGATTTGCAACTCACAGGTTTTGTGGCTCTTGGCTCATGAGCCGGTCAGGGCGCAGTGCACCTTGCCACAAGGCTGCAGCGGCAGCAGCCAAGCGCGAACTGCTGCGCACGACCGTCGTCATCAACAACATGTATGCTACTAGCAGTAGTACTGTCGTAGCGCCTTGATACGGATGTGTAACACATCTTATGGCTGTTGTCTGTGCGCAAGCGCACTACTTTGCAGTGCCTACTAAATATATTATGTGTGCACATCATGTGGTGACCGCCGCAGGCGTGACAGCATGGCATGCATAATTCGTAATGCGAATTTGCCACCTAGACATAATATGGGTGCGGTAGCAACGCAGTTTCTTGTTACAGGGAAAACAGCACACCAACATGCATGCAGTGCACTGCACTCAAGTCTCCTGTGCTGTCAACAGAAGACCGGGAGGACAACGGGTTTGTGGCTGCATAGCATTGTCAAAACATCATGTCATGCTCTGCACAGTTTCTTGTTACAGGGAAAACAGCACACCAACATGCATGCAGTGCACTGCACTCAAGTCTCCTGTGCTGTCAACAGAAGACCGGGAGGACAACGGGTTTGTGGCTCCATAGCATTGTCAAAACATCATGTCATGCTCTGCACAGACAGGTCAATATCTGGCATCCCACATCATCAACTGGTCCAGTAAGTCGCAACTGCCTAATGCATCGCCAAGCTGCGACAGCACAATGGTACAGTCATCGTACCATTGAATGGGCAGTTTTGCCGAAAAGTCGAGACGACTGCTGTTCTACAACACTGTCTATACACATCCAACTGCTCCCACTGTACATACACATCGCACAAGATGGTCCTGACTACACTGCCTGCTGTATCATACATATCACATTCATCCGCTGCTTCTTACGTACATTGCTGTACCGAACCAACACGGCTGCAGCTAGACCAAGTCACCTGCAACAACCACCGTCAACATACACAGCATGCAAGTCACAAATGTCAACCCCATTGCACCCGACTGGATGCAAGTATGGCACGCCTGCTGAGTGGTGCGAGGCACCTGCCCGCGCCGTGCTGCCTCACAAAATGTTGCATTCTAGTCCTGCCCTGTACACCTCCACCCCTTGCTCCCCAAGGCTTCCTGCAGCCCTCCTCACCCCCACCCACTGCTGTTGCCACCACGCTCACCCTGCAATCTACTGCACCATGCCATCACCCCCTTCACCAAAAAATCCCAAAAACACCTGAAGAAAGCACCAAGCTCTGGCATGCAGAGCATCCTCCTGCTGCGTCACACCACACTTTCAAAAGCCTGTCGTTCATTGCTGTGCCGCACTGACATCACGCGGCCGAAGCAGCACGCGCTCACCCCTGCTGCCCTGGCCCCACACACGCGCACGCTGCTAGCACCTCAGCGTGCTGCTAGCACCTCAGCGTGCTGCTAGCACCTCAGCATGCTGCCAGCACCTCAGAAGAAGTGGCGCGGCTGTGGCGACCTGGGTGATGGCGGGATGGCGCCGCCAGCCTCGCTGGGCTCGGGGTCGTCCACTGCCAGCGGCACCTGGCGGCAGCAGCACCAGCAGCAGCAGCAGCAGCAGCAGCAGCACACCTCCGTAGCATCGTGCTGCAGCTAGGGGATAGAAGAGCAAAGAGAAGAGCACCTCGGCCCAACCGGGTCGCATGTAGTTTGATGGTTCAGCTGCATGGCGCATGCCTGTGACAACAACACAGCGCAACGAACCTGCAACCACGTTTCCATGATCGCAGGTTTGCAGACATAGGTAACAAAATGTACAGTAAAGTGCGTTAGCCTCACCTTCTCGATGAGCGGGCGCAGGCGCAGCACGTAGAGCATCTCCAGGTAGCGCTTGGTCTCCGCCCTGTCCAGGTTGCTCACGCGCTTCCAGAAGGAGTACACGCTGGACAGCGTCAGCAGACGCTTCGCGTAGATCTCCCACGTGTAGCTGAGGGGCAGCAGGAGCAGGAGTAGCAGCAGCAGGACGGATGATTCAGTAGGGCAGCATGACAGAACAGCCACGATGGGCACAGCAGTAGCACAGAGGCGGGGGCGAGGGTGGGGGCAGGAAGGGTTCTTCATAGTGCCAGCAGCAGTGGTGGCGGCAGACTGAGGACGCAGTTCAAGCATGTAGCTGAAAGCAGTGATGAACAGATGTAGCCCTGAGGGTGTGTGTGCTGCAAAGCCAGCTGTCAGCCTCATTCCAGCACAGACGTTGCTGCTGTTGCCAGGCTTGCCTTGAGCTGCGCCAAAACATGTCCAGCAGCAGCCCTCACCGCGAGTAGATGCGCTCCAGGCCTCCCTTGCTGATGCGCTGCCAGTAGCCGGGGTCCTTGGCACACTTGTCAAAGAAGTCCGCAATGATGTTGGCAGCCTGAGGACCAGCAGCAGCAGCAGCAGCAGCATGTTTCACGATCACCGCAGCTCAGTAAGAGCAGCATGGCACTGCTTTTGTGTGGCAAGCATGTGATAGTAGGACAAAGCTCTCCACTTCTCACTCATGTACTGTGCTGGCAGCAAGACAGATGATTAACAGGCTATTCAGCGGTGGAGGAATTCCTCCATTTGCCCTTCATCTTGCAATATGCGCACTTGCAGCGGTTCCGCAAAAGCTAACATGAAACGTCATCGTACTTGCCATACTTTTCAAGCCAGCGTTGGCCTCCTGCGCCCTAAACGTGCTTCAGGGCGTTTCTTGCACTGTTGAAAGTGGAAAGGACTGTGGATTTACGGAGTCGATGACAAAGCGCGCGAGAAGGTGTCACAAACGTAACCATGATTTATGCATTGCACGCTTTTCTTTCGTCGCACCGAGCTTTTGATGTTCATAATAGCGGAACGAGCTGCTCAAAACAGCAGTGCATCGTTGATAGCGAGACGTGGGCTTGAATCGCGGCTGATTACACTTGTTTGTACCTCTGTTTTGCGGACCTGTGCTTTGCTACACGCACAAGGCAGCAAGTAAGGCCCCAAGCAAGCCAAGCTAGGGGGGGCATACAGCAGCAGTCCACCAGATTGCAATCATCCCAGAACGGCTTATGTGAGTGCTGCTCAACTTTGAAGTTTTATTGCATAAATATTTAGTTTATTTGATGTCGAAATGGTCGTAGAACGTGGGTCTACACAGAGAACCAATCGGTCACTCAGATCCATATGTGCTGGAACCTGCTGCTGCGACACGTCTAAGACAAACATGGCACACAAATGCAACAAATATGGTGTAATCAACATTACATGAAGTGCTTGCGAGCTATGCATATTTCGATCGTATGTTTATGGCAGATTGGTTACGCGTGTTTCGCAGGTCGAAACAGTGGATTGACACAGTCGCAGCAAGCACTGCAGCAAATTAAGAGAAACTTTATAACCATATAAACGTATTGAAAGAAGAAGCGTGGGG
This sequence comes from Scenedesmus sp. ARA3, assembly GCA_004335835.1. Taxonomy (NCBI): domain Eukaryota; kingdom Viridiplantae; phylum Chlorophyta; class Chlorophyceae; order Sphaeropleales; family Scenedesmaceae; genus Scenedesmus; species Scenedesmus sp. ARA3. The sequence continues at coordinate 18,906 of RWJK01000069.1, read as the reverse complement.
CGATCGGCCCTGACGCGTAAGAAATTGCCAGAATTGAGGGACCGCTGAATAGCCTGTTACGCAGCAACTAGGATAAGTACTTATCCTCTGCAGCAGCACCCCAGCATACTGCCGCCCCTGCCTGCTCACCGCCTCTCCGTGGTATGGGTCGATGTGGAAGCCGCTCTTGCCGTGCTTGATGATCTCGCTGGGCCCGCCGTTGCAGGTGGCAAAGGTGGGCAGCCCGCACGTCATGGCCTCAATCACGGTCAGGCCAAACGCCTCGTACAGCGCAGGCTGCGGCGGTGTGCATGAGGGTGCACAGCAAACAATGTGACTTTGACCGATTCATGTGATTGTAGCGGATGAACAGATTGCAACCAAACAAAACAGGATAAGCACCTCATACAGCAAAAGCTGGACAGAGGCATGACGGTGCTGTGCAGTGCACAGGACAACCAATGTGGTCTGAGTGTGGCTGATCAGCAGTTTGGTTGTGATCAGCAGAGTGCAGATTGTCAAGTGTGCTGGATGTGGCTGGACCTGGCTTGTCAAGTACGTGCTGGAGTGAAGCAAGTGCAGGGGAAACCACTGATGCAAGTGAAGTGGACAGTAATGATGAGTTCAAGCAGGCTTCGATAAGCACACTGTGGCAGATTACAAATGCTTGCATCATGCTCACAGAGCTGCGTTGACAGCATTGACGCCCTGTTGGCACATCTATACTCGTCTTGTTCATTGACAGCAGCAGCAACTTGCCAGGGCACACACAGTGAGAAGCTGGTGGAGCTCAGACCTCAGATTCCAGCTGCTGCCAGAGCTAGGTGCAGAGCTTCGCCAATTTCTCACCGCTGCAAATGTCATACCACCAGCACCACCTGCAGTTTAAGAGCATTCACGCAACTGCACAAAGCGCTGCCCCACCTGCACGAACGCTCCCTTGCTGTCGGCAATCATGCGGTACAGCTCGCCGTTGCGCACGCGGTTCTTCTGCGCCACGATCCAGCGCATGTCACCCTGCAGCACGGGGACAGCAGGCAGTCAGGCAGGCAGGCAGGCGTGCACAGGCAAGTGAGCACTTGTAACCTTGCTAGTCATAGTTTGAACCGTTTAACACCTGTGGTTAGGCTGCAACCCGCATCCCTTGGCCCTTGGTGTTCTCACCGTGAGGTTGTACTTCGTGACCAGTCCGTGCATCTTGAACCTCAAGAACAGAAGTTCTCACCTTGAGGTTGTACTTTGTGACCAGGCCGTGCATCTTCTCGCACTCTGCGCGCTCCTCTCTGTCCCCGGTGTCCTCCGGGTCAATCACGCCGCCCACCACCACCAGGTTCACCAGCTTGCGCAGACGCTCACTCTTGGCGTACCTGGCAGCAGGCAGAGCAGCACAAAAGCCACAGCGGCAGCATCAGTATGGCATGCAGCAATTGTTTACCTCTCAACCACCACCAGGTCGACCAAGGCTTGCGCAGACGCTCACTCTTGGCGTACCTGGCAGCACATGAGGCAAACACAGCAGCAGCAGCAGCAGCAGCAGCAGCAGCGCACAGCATATGGCGAGTGAGTAAGCAGGTTCCTGCCTGTGACAAGACAGAACGCAGGGTGTGTTGACACGTCCCAAACCCAGAAGCTGCCACAGGCTGCTGTGACAGGAAGGCGAGGACGCACATGCCGCGCTGAACAGCTGCAACTGCCTAGGGCTGCAGCTTCCCTGCTCACCACTCCACCAGCCCTGTCAGGTTCTTCACCCTGTCCAGGCGCGCCATGGTGAACAGCAGCGGCTTGTTGGGGTCAGCCAGCACACCAACTGCCAGGGGAGCCTCGGCAGAGCCATATACCAGCTCCTGCAGCAGGTGACAGCTTGCAGACGTCAATATGATTGAAAAGCAAAAACAGCAGAGTGGCAGGCAGAACATATGTGCATGTGATTAGAAACGGGTGGTACTTGCTGCAGGACAGTGTACATGCATCGCCTTCTTGCTGTGCCTGTATCAAGCACCAGCCTGCCGCATACAGCCCGCACTCTGCCATGCGTGCTTCTTCTGATGCGCTGCGTGCGACATGCGCAGGTGCGCATTCATCAGATCTGCACGGTATGCCACACAAATGCTGCATACGCACCCTCAGCTCGGGGTGCAGGCTGGTGAGGCGGCGCTCCTGAGCGTCGTAGGGGAAGTAGATGTCCTGGTCGGCTCCCGGGGACACAATGTTGAACTTGGGGTCATACACGTCGATGCCCTGCAGGCAGAAGTCAAGCAACATGCAGCAGCAAGCAGTAGCCAACAAGTGCCTTGGTCAAACCTTCAGCAGCAACAGCAGCAGCAGCAGCAGTAGCGACATACACATGTTGCACTGCACAAACCGTCGACAGCAGCATAATGAGGCACTGTTATAGCCACCTGCAACTTGCATGCAACTTGAAGCACAGCCCCCCGCCTCTTATTTGCTACTCAAAACCATGTGCAGCACAGCGCGATCACAGCCCCACTCACCTCCACCACCCTGTACAGGTCTGGCATTGTGAACGCCTTCATGGACTCGTACTGCCCCACCAGCGTGTCATTGCCCGCAATCTCTTGGTAGGTGCTGGTGATGATGAAGTCGGCGTGGTTCATGGCGATGAGGTCGGCCGTGAACTGGCAGCTGAAGTGGTAGGTCGCATCCATCTCACGCCTGCAAACGAAAGGACGCAAAAGGCAGTGCCACACATGTATGATAATGACAGCTGAAGTGGTATGCGGCGTCCATCTCGAGCCTGCACAATGAGGATGTTCAAAGCAGTACAGCACAGAATATATATGGGATGGCAGCTGAACTAGTACGTGGCGTCCATCTTGCCAGGCGCAAGGTGTTGTGACGTGCAGAAAGCAAGCGAAGAGCAGGAGGCGTGTGGGTGCGAAGAGGAGGATCCACAACTGATGGTGATGCAGATGAACTTACAGTACTGTAGCAGGCAGCTGGTAGCCAGCGTGTATGATTGTTCAGCACCATCTCCAGGTTGTTGTTCAGGTGCCAGTTACAACAATGTGTTGCTGTTCAAAGCAGTTCTCTGTCAGTTGCTGCATGTTCTGGGTGAAGGGTATCTCCAGCCAGAGCATGCAGCAACTGACAGAAAACTTCAGCAAGTGACTCTACAACTTGAGCTGCTGCAGAGCCAGCACATAACCAATGTGTACAATAAGTTATGTGCAATGCACACAGAGCTGTGCAATCAGCCCTACTACACGCATGCCAAACAATCCAAGCCGTCGCAACATCTGCGGCAGCAGCAGCAGCACGGCGCACCACTTGATGTCGGCGTCCTGGTACTTGGTCTTCTCGATTGCGTGCGCGATGTTGCATTGCGTCACAAACATGCGGTGCGCCAGCAGGCTGGCCACCAGGTTGCCATCGCTGTAGTTGCCCACGATCAGGTCGGGCTTCTGGCCCAGCTCTGCCATGATCTCCCGCTCCACATCCAGCGTGAAGCGCTCCACGTAGGGCCACAGGTCGAAGCGGGACACCCACTTCTTCAGCACCTGCGGGACACATTGTGGGGCAGCGGGACATGCAAGGGACAGGGACAGTTGAAGGTTGGCAAGGGAGGCAGTAGTGAAGCGCTCCACGTAGGGCCACAGGTTGAAGTGGGGACACCCACTTCTTCAGCACCTGTGGGACAGGGACAGGCAAGGGGCAATGCACGGGACGCGGACAGCTGAGGGTCAGCAGAGCAACAAATGCGTGGGATTTGGGGGGGTTGTCAGGGTGGGGAGAAACAAACGTGTCTCGCTCAATTTCTGGGCACATGTCCAAAGGCGGGCCAGTTCTTCAGCACGTATTGGACTTGCCAAGGGCCCGGCAGAAGGCGGTGAGAAACAGAACACAAGTGAAGCGTTCCACGTACGCCCGTAATAGGCCTGTGCAGGTCCGATGAATATTTCCACACCCATGTTTGTGCTGGTGTTGGCGATTTGTCAGGTGCCTGCAGCTCCATATGAGAAGCTGAGGGCCTGGCAGCTGGCTGCCACCAGCACAGCAGCATGCCGTAGGTTTGTGTGTCGGATTCAGTCAAAGCCATTGAAATCAGCAATGCTGCACATGATTAATGGCAGAGCACTAGCTGCTGTTATGCGTCTGCTGTGAGCAACAGAACAAGCTGCCATCTGCTGCAAGCCGCGTACTGAAAGCTTTGCTGTGTTGGCCGCTGTTTTATCTTGCTGAGGATAACTGGCAGATGCTAGCAATTCCGTGTGGTAAGATGCTGTAACAATGTCTTTCCCGCTTAAACCTACAAGCACCTGCACATACAGCCAGGTGGCCTGCTCACACCCGCAGCTCACCTGCTGCTATAGCACGAGCCAGACATCCTTGCCACACCATGGACACATCCTATGCAGCTCGATAAGCCTCGCAACCGCACAACCACACAATGCCGCACCAGCCTTTCAAGCGCCTTCACCATCCACCAGAGTGCACTCAGCTCTCCAGGGCAGGCGCAAGACGCGAGCTGGTGCCATCCTTTGTTCCTGGCCCGCAATGCAGACATCTTAGCCACGCCGATTGTACACACGGCATACATGTCACGACAAGCGCCGCAATGCAGCCTCAGCCTCACCCGGCCGCTCTCGTCCCTCCAGGGCACGCGCAGGATGTAGGCGTGCTCCGTGCCGTGGATGCGCTCGATGCGCTCGTTGCAGGTGGTGCCCATCGCCTGTGGAATCAGCCGCGTCACCACCATGATGCGCGGCGTGATGTACTCCAAGCCCTGCTCATACAGCCGGCGCCGCATCTCTTGCTCCAGCGCACGTACCTGGTCCAGGATGTACACCACCTGCGGGGCGTGTGCAAAGTGGCACGAAGGCAGTGCAAGTGTTGGGGCGACAGCATGCAATTGGTTTGTGTTGTGGGTGTGGTTCTGTATAAGGCAAGTGGGGGTGCCTGCCCTGCTGCAGCGCGCGCTCAAGGTCTTGATACGCCGCCTGCGGGGTATATGCAGAGAACAGGGGCAAAGAAGTCGGCATGAACCAAGCGAGTGTGCTTAAGGCAGCAGTTCACAACATCTGCGAGCAGCATCAAGGGGATGCCTGTGATCTGTGATATGATGATGCGCGTGCACTGGCTGCGCTGCTGATTGTCGCGTCTACCCTGTGCAGCATGTTGTAGCAGCACCAGACAAACCTGTCCAGTGCCTAGCAGGCTGCAGAGAGCAGGCATGTGCTGCAAGCCATGTCCTGACCGCGCTGAAACGCGACATACCAGGCAAACAGGGATGTGGCAGTCCGTAGTTTTTCAGCTGACCTACGGCAGTTGTGCCGTAGTTCTATGTGTTTTGAGACGTTCAGGCTGACTCTGTTGGCAGTCCTTCTTTGATACCAGAACTGCCAGCAGAGGCAGCCGCAACATCTCAAAGCAGCTAACAGCGGCAGCGACAAGCAGAGGGGTGCCAGCCGCTGCAACCTACATCCTCTTACCAACATCCTGCTCTGTGTACGCTGCTGTCACGGTCTCTCCCAGCTTTCAATACAAAGAGCCCAACAGCAGCTGTACGAGAGCAGAAGCTGTTGCCCGTCAAGTGATCAGTCAGCAACTGGATAACAACATGGGTTTCCGACCCCTGACAGCCGGCATAAAACGCATCCACAGCTGCAATGATCATCACAAAACGCAGTGATTGCATGCGCCCCAAAGATGAACAGCCTCACCTGCCCCTCCATGCCATGCATGCCCAGCTCATCAACGTCATACATCCTCAACACAACACGTGCGCCTCATTCCATATGCCGATGCGCCTGGCAGCAGCCGCGGCCTCACCTGCCCCGCCATGCCAGGCATGCCCAGCTCGTCATCTGCATACATCCTCAGCACCACTTGCGCCACCAATTGCACCACATGCACCCAACACCACCCAGTACGCCTTACCCGCCAGGCCATGCCAGGCATACCCAGCTCATCAACTGCACGCGTTATCAACACCAATGGCGCCGCATTCCAGATGCATGAAATGCACCTGGCAGCAGTAGCCGCAGCCTCACCTGCCCCGCCATGCCAGGCATGCCCAGCTCGTCATCAACCCAGCTCTCACCACCCTCCTGCGGCAGCTGCCTGGCAGGCGCAGGCGGCGGCTGGCCAGGTGGCCTGCTGTGGCCGTCGTCACCCGACCTGGTGCGTTGCATGCTCCGAGTGCGCCTCACCTGGCATGATTGGTTAGTTGGTTGGTAGGCCATGCGTAATCAGCCTTGTGCGATGCACACGACTAGACAAATCTACCAGCTGTACTGTTGCAGCCTACGCATGGGCAAGCGTAGGTGCACAGGAAGCATACAGCTGGTTGCAACAGCACAAATTGCTACAACTGTGGCAACTGGAAAAACGTGCAGAGCAGGCCCCCACCTGTCCTCCCGTGTCGGGCAGTCCCAGCACGTTGCTCTGCCCGAAGTAGCCGTGTGGGCTCATGATGACAACGTTCATCACCAGCGGCAGCCGCCCCAGGAAGCGCTCCAGGCCGTCAGCATCAGGGGCCTGGCAGCAGCAGCAGCAGCAGCAAGCAGCAGCGGCAGTATGGTTTGTAGTACAATCAATCATTGCAACAAGCGTATCTTCAACAGGGGACGCAAAAGCAGGTGCCAAACTATCCTAGTCAGCAGCAAGCATACCATCGCCTTCTGCAGGTATTGAAGGCCGAGCGTGCCGCATGTCCTCTTCGTTTGCCACAAGCCATGCTGTGGCAAGCGACAAAACAAAGATGGACAGGCAGTGCACATGCTATGCCAGAAAGCCGGTAGCAGTCCCCGTGAAAAAGGGAAAGCGCGTGACTACATGTGGGTCCTGGCACCATCCGATTTGGTATGATGATGCTAAACCACATGGGTATGTGCAACCAGCACCCACGACATTGCAGTAAATGCATGATCACGAGGGATATTGCGATAATCAGCACAGTCTCCGCCAGCAGCAGCACTCAAACAGATCTCACAGGTGCAGCAGGTTGAAGGACATACAAAGTACTCAACATACAGTGCGGTCAGCAGCAGCAAAATGATGACTAGGGGAATGCTAGCCAGCCAGCCGCGCAGCCAGCCGCAGCCGCAGCAGCCGCATCGCCCACCTGCAGGATGTCCAGCAGCTGCCTGAACTGCTCGCGCACCAGCGCCACGTCGCGCCCCCAGCCCTTCTCAAAGCCCAGCTCACTCAGCCGGCCACCAAAGTCCTCCCAGGGAGCCTGTTGTGTTTTGCACAGGCAGCATGAGTGGGCGGTCAAGTTGAAAAGTAGCAGCACCGCCTCAGGCGACGCAATAAGCACGTAAAATGGCACAGGCAGCAGCACTATCATGCATTGCAGCGAACAGAGCTGCCACCTGCATACATGTGTTGTGCAGTTGCAAAGCAATGCAGGCGAACACCAGCACACTGTGACAAGCCACAGCCTCCTCCTCACGTCATCATTACAAACTCGTCCAGGAACCTGTCCAGCAGCTGGCTTTGTAGTGCACACAGACGTTGCAGGCACGCTTTGTGCCATGTCGGACTACAAAGCAAGCGCATTCGAACCCACCTCATCATCGAACTCGTCCAGGTACCTGTCCCCCCTCAGCAGCGCCTGCTGCATCTGCTGCAGGCTGAGCAGCTTGTGCGGGTTGACCAGCAGGTGCTGCCCCTTGTGGCTGAGGCCCCGCAGGAACTCAAACAGCTGCAGCTTGCCCTCGTTCACGCCACCATTCATGCCGCCCTGCGCGGGATGAGGTGAGGGAGGAGCGTGGCAGTGAGGCAGCCAAAGAGTTGTTGCAGACCTGCACTGCCACTCCTGCAACAGCGCTGCAACTCCTTAGTCTCAAGACGGCAGGCAAGCTCCTGTCCGCAGCGTTATGCAGGGCCACACTTAATTAGTCCCGTCTTAACCCCTCCAAGGCAAAACTGGTGCCTGCAGCTCAGCGGCATCGGCGCAGCTCAGCTGGCACGACTCCCCTACCATGCAGGGCCACCCCACCCCACCTGGAACATGGAGCTGGAGAGGTGCCTGTTGAGGAAGGTCACGCCCTGCCCGATGCTCTGCGCCATGTTCATGCGCGGGAAGTTGCGGTTGAAGGGCCCCAGGTCGATCTCCAGCACCTTGTAGGGGTTGTGCTCCACAGAGGCAGCGTAGCCTGCATGACGCAAGGCAGCACAACACACAGCCGCAGCAAATCAGGTATGTGCCGAGCGCTCAAAAGCGTCGATCAACAGTGCATAAGGGATGCGTGCAATTCAGTTGCCTGCATAGCATCAGCCTGATGCCTGAGGCATATGCTGTGCCACGCCGCTGTGAGAGGTGCAGAAGTCAAGGAGTGCGGCAGTATGGGTAGCTCCCGGCAGCTAATCTGCGTCATAACAAACAGGCGTGACAATTGTGCGGTTTGTGACAGGTTGTGCTGCGTTCTGCGTGCTTTGTCCTGCAGCAGCACGGCCGCCACCAACCCCTGCGCGCTCACCGTCCACGAGCTGCTCCTTGAAGGCCAGGTACTGCCCCGCGCTGATCTCATCAGCAGACAGCTCATCCACGTTGAAGCGCAGGTACATCCAGCTGCCCGCACGCGGCCGCAGCGCCTGAGGTGAGGCGAAGTGAGGCGGTAGCGGCAGGGCAGCAGGCGCAAGAAGCAGGCACAGGATGTCAGCAAAATCAACCGCATGGCAGGTGTCACCAATGCAACACATTCATAGTGCATGCATGCAAGGCTGCCAAGTGTAACGTTGATGTAGCCCGCATTGCACTTACAAATGTGTACAAGACAGCCACCATCCTGCATGACTGCTGTATACTGCAGGCAGATAACTCCTTGCATTCAAGCAACGGCCGAGTGACAGCATGTTGCTGCCAAGTATGGAAGAGTCAAGTGCCGCACAGGTACAGCAGCCGCAGCAGCTGACATACCTGCAGTGCAGCAGGGCAGGCAGGCCGCAACGCATGCAGCCTGAGGTTGGTTCACTGCAGCCATGCTTGCTGTTGCTCACCATAGAGATGCTTGGTGCCAGCACCACTGCCTCAACAGCTGTGCGCAGCAGGTTGGCAAAAGGTGTGAAGCACAGCTCCGGGTTGCCTGTCTTGGCTCCAATGGCAGCCAGCTCATCCATCAGCTGGTGAGGCATCAAGTGAGGCGAGGCAGCACCCAGCTCCAGCCACCTGGCATATTGGCAACGGGGAGGAGAGCAAGCGCACACAACACGGCAACGGTTGGTTGTTTTCAGCTAAAGAGAGAGGTTGAAAGCAAAGCAAACTCAACAAAGGAGTCGCACGTGTCATTGCGCGTCCAGTGTCTGCATGCTTGCTTTGTCACGTTCTGTAATGCAGCGGCCAACATGCCTCAAACAAACAGCCAGGCAGAATAACAGCACAAGGGAATCATGCTGGGGCGGCTGGAGCCGTGCGCCAACCCCACTCGCCCCTGCAGGATGCCTTGTGCCATTAGGCATGGCCTGAAGCGATAGCTGGCCTGCCAATGCAAAGCATGGCAGCCTTGCTCTCAAGGGCCATGGTTCATCATGTGCCATGGTTTCTCGCCACAACCTTTGCAAACCAAGCAAATGCGGCTGACGCAACAGGTTTCCAGGTCTACAATCTGTCGTGTACTAATAGTAGTGCTGCTGAGCCCAGCATGGCAATGGTTGTCATACAATGATGCACATGCATCACTGTACTACACCATTCGTCATGCTGAGCTTAGCCAGTGACATGCCCACCAGACCACTTGCAATTGTCTCATGCACCAGTCCAAGATTGCCAGATCAACAAATCATGGCCGCCTCAACGTCAGGAAACAACATCATGTAACAGGGGTGCACTTGGGCACCCGTACCAGGCCCTTTTCTAAGTAACAGCATGCCATCAAGGCAACCTAAGACCAAGGCAGCCGGGTGGCTTGTAGGGTGCTGCTGGTGCAGGGTGCACTGAGTCGATCATCTGCACCAGCATGTCAACACTGGCATATGCTGCAATGTTACATCCGCAGCTACACAGCATCCAGGCTGCCATTGCAGCAGCTGCTGCTGGAGGTTGAACAGACGTTAAATGCGCAACCTGCAACAGCAGCTACTGCATGGCAGCCTAGCAGACATGCCACGGCTCAACCGCCAACAGCGACTACTCCAATCCCCGAACGTGATCTGCCTGACCCTGCACACCCACCTGCCAAACAGCGACACCAGCTCGTTGCGCTGCGTGGAGCAGGCGTCCCTCACAATGTCAATTGGACGGCCAGTAAAAGACATGCGGCGGGTGAGCCCAACGACCTTGCGGTTGGGCATGGGCCGATCTGCTATCGGCGCCTCGCTGTCCCCGCTGAGGTTGACTCCAGCCATGGCCGATGCCAGGGTTTTGATGGGCGCTGCGCCGCTGTCTGCGGTGGTGTTCTTGGTGGCAGTGTCTGCCATGGCACCTGATCTAGATCACCAGGCTGCAGCAGCAGCGGGATCAGCAGTACAAGCAGCAGGCAACAGCAGAGATGGGGAGAACAGCCTAGAAACCCTATGGATCTCGCCCAGACGCGTTGTACGGGTATGATGATAGCTGGTCTAAGTGCGTATGGCTTATGCGAGCGCTTGGGATGCCTGCAGCTGCTGACACAGTGTCTCGGAGACCTCAGGCCGGTCCAGGGCCTGGGCGACAGTGTCGGGCATAGCAGCCCCAGCATGCCCAGCCACTGCAGTCCATGGCTGGTGTGCTGATAATCAACTCGCAAAGCAATTGAAACAGCTGGTTGCAGCGCGGACAGTTCGGCCAGCTCACCCGACTTCGATAGTGCTGCCACGTGCCCTTTGTTCAGCACACTGCCAGTAATAACGAGCGTAGGAGCTACAGATAGGTCAGCGGCGTGCTATTGTTCAGAGATGCTGCAGCTGCAGCAGAGTCTGTGCTTGCACGACGAGTGCGAAAGTGAGTCACTCTTGGTTGGGTTGATCGCGTGCTTGAACAAACTGCTCTTTGTTTATTGGAGCATGGGACGTAAACAAGCGGGAATGCAACTGACTTTAACATGATAGGTGAGGTCACAGCTGCCTGTCCGAACATTCTCACACTCACGCAGCAGCAGCGCATCGTGGGAATGGGCGAGTTTAACGTAACGACGCTGAATGTACGTCGTGAAGGCCATGTCACAGGCAGAGCATGCACAACAGCCTGCATGCTCACCGTTGACAGGGCATGCATGGAAATTCAGCCTCACATATGTGAGGGCATGGAAATTCTGCATTATGCACAGTGCCCCAGACAGAGACTGCGTTAGGCATTTGCGTGTGCATGTTGGATTTTTGAAATGAATTCGCACATGACTGCAGGCAAGCTGCACACAATTGCAGTGCCCCTTGCTCCGAGCCCATGGGCTGTGAATTGATGAACCTGTACTGCATGCATGCAATGCGCACGCAAGCAGCGCATGCGCAGTGGATCAGGCACTGACATCACCTGATTTCCACAGACATTCGCTGATGACATCTGCCCTACTGCAATAGCACAAAAATGGCGGAGTGTGAAGCGTGTGCGCAAAACTCATGCTCGCCGCTGTTGATTGACACCCGAATCCGCCTGTCGCACTAGCAGGGCCCCTAGCTACATCAGCAGATAGCCGCAGCACTCCACACGTGCTGGGCCACCTTGCTGTACACAACTGCAAAAACAATCACCTTCATCACTCCTGTCTCCTCGCGGTGTCCCTCACTCGTCATTCCCGCCATGTCACTCTCCAACACACGATGTCACTGACAGGGTGGCATCCTGCAACCCCCCTCACCCTTCCAGCTCAGCATCTGAGGCCAGCGCTGCATTAATAACATCCTGCGTCTCCTTCAAATGGATGGAAAATGACGCAGTCGCCGGCGACGCCGCGGCCGCACGCCCCACGTAATGGACGCGCTTGCTCGCCCAGTCCACCTCACCCCCACCAGCCGCCACACCCCTGCCAGTGCTGTCATCCTCCCCGCTGCTGCTGCCGCTGCCGCTGCCGTCCTGGCTGCAGTGCCGCAGCGCCGTCAGCAGCCGCGGCTGCACGTAGCTCCATGCGCCCATGTTTTTCGGCTCCTCCTGCACCCACACCAGCTGCGCGTGGCTGTACTGCCTCACCACGTTCATGAGCAGGTCGTGCGGGAAGGGGCTGATCTGCTCCAGCCGCACCAGCACCACGTCACGCAGACGACGCGAGCGGCGCGCACTGCGCAGCAGCAGTGACAACGAAATGAACAACGGTGGCACGCAGCAAATCAAAAGAAGTCAACGCATTGACCTGGGAGACGGCAGGCCCGACTATGCAACAAGCCTGCCATGCTCTGCATGTAATTTGTATTTTGTTGGTTTGTTATTCATGCTCTCCATGTGGTAGCAGCACCAGCAGCACCAGCAGCAGGCCAGGCGCTCACCGCGATAGCTGGTAGTAGATCTGCCCTGTGCACAGCACCACCCGCCGGATGGCCTCCGCAGGCCGCAGGTAGGGCTGCCCTGTGGCGGGGTTCATCGCCAGGTGGCGCGTGTTGTCGGAGGCCTTGCCGTCATCGATCACGCGGTTGAAAAAGGTGCCGATGGTGAAGTCACGCAGCGCGCTGCTGCAGGGCCGGTGGTGCAGCAGGTACCTGCGAGTGGGGGTGGCAGCACGGTGCTGCTGAGCAGTTGTGGTGCAACTATGCAACAATGCAAACTGTGCAGTGCAATACGATGCATGGTTGAATGAAAGGACACTGAGCCCAATGCAATGCTATGCAGACAGCTGGGGCCCAGCCGTTGACCGTAACAAGCCAGCTGTGCTGAACGGTAACGCTTGCCCAATGAAGAGAGCAGCAGCAGCAGGCACACCCAGCCCGCCACCTCCCTCACTTTGGCGTGAACAGCACCAGCGGCTTCTTGTGCGGCAGGTTGACCTGCCGCCTCAGCAGGTGGAAGTACTGCGCAGGCGTTGTCGCATTCACAATGCACACGCTGGCATCCCGCTCCGCGTGCCGCCGCACATACTGCAGCATGAAGCGCTCCCACACAGGCCGTGTTAAAGCTTGGCCTTCCGGCACCCCCATTTCCTCCCACAGCAGTTCAGCCAGCTCCGCGTCATCTGCTGCTGCTTCAGCTTCTGCGTAGAGGGATGCTGGCGTGGCAGCGGTGCTGCTGCTGCTGCTGCCGTTGCCGTTGGCCTTGTGCTGGCGCTTGCCGAGGCCCAGGGAGGTGAGCATGTTGAGCACTTGGCTCCTGCGGGGAGTGATGAGGAAACAAATGTGTGGTTTGCAGGTGGATCCCCAATCGTGCAAGCTGTGGGGGGCTTGCACTCATCAAGTGTTGTGTAAGAAATCTGGTCAGGCAATGCATGTGACTGTGCAAGTGTGCAAGCATGCATGCAACTGCACAGGCCAGCCGACAACGCTGCAATGCAGAGGCTGCAGCAGCTGTTGCTGAGGCCCGCCGTGCATTTCAACATGCAGCGCACACGGACCACTAAGATGCAGTTGCCAGCCCAGCCAAACCCCGCGCAGCGGTGCTCCGCCACTTGTACATCTTGCCGCCCGCTTCCTTTCTGAGTACCTCAACCTCACCTGCTGTTAGAGCCCAACGCACCTGCTGATGGCATCAGCACTTGTAAATCTTGCCTCTCACCTCCTTGCTGATGAGATCAGAAACCACTTGCTGATGGGATCAACTACCCTTGCTGATGCGAGAACCAGCTTGCTGATGGCATGCCACTCACTTGTACATCTTGCCTCCCGCCTCCTTGCTGAGCGCCTCAAACGTTGCGCTCATCAGCTTGCGGTGCGCGGGGCTGTGCCCGGGCAGCGTGTCGGGGTCGTCCTTGGCCAGCTGCAGCCAGCTGGTGCGGTGGACAGCGACAACAGCCAAAGACGGCACAGCAGCAGCAGGTCATTAGGTCATTACCAGACAGCCACGCAATGCAGAACATTACCGGCTGAGATGCAGCGTGTCACTTCGAGTTGCATACCATGGCAGTGAAGCTTTAAACCGCAGCGCCAGGCAGCAGCGCAGCAGGCGGCAGCTGCTCACCGCTCGATGCGTGCGCTGCTGTGGTCTGGCCCCTGACCATCGTAGCCGTGCGGCAGCAGCAGCACCAGGCCGCTGGTCTGGCCCCACTTCTCCTCGCCTGAGGCGATGAACTGGTCGATGATCACCTGCAACCAAGCACACACATGTCTAGAGTAAAGCTTACTTCCTACCATGGGCTGCTGGCAAGGCACTTGTGTCAGCGACGATGACGCCACTCTACCCACCAAAGCAACCAAACAATGCATTATATGCATGTCACATGCAGAGCATCTGCAGGTGGGCATGCATCTTGCACGCTTGCCGGCATCCCAACAGCAGCAGCGGCAGCACCCTCGCGTGCCATTCTCACTGCGTTTTGTTGAAGAAGTCGCCAAACACAGTCTCATGTGCAGATGCACGCAGGCAAGCAAGCAATCCATACGCTTAGCAGCTGTCTGGCAAAAATAACAACAGC
>RWJK01000067.1:0-10630 GCA_004335835.1 Scenedesmus sp. ARA3 | reverse complement strand
AGCAGCAGCACATCCAGCACATGAAAGATGATTCTACAGCTTGGCATGCTGCTTGTATGCCTCAGCTTGACACGCCCCTGTGACTGCCGCGGCTTGCAGGCATAGTGACACTCTGCGCTGCACGTATACATGCATCATGCTGTTTGTTTAAGAATGTGAAGATTCCTGCTTCAAGCATGCATACTGGATGGCACCATGCCTCAGCAGCAGCTGGCGCCTGTCACAGGCTTAACACAATGCATCTCACCAACCAGTCAAACATCCCAGCAGATTAGAGAGCATGGCTTGTTGGAATGCTGGAGCTAATAGTCGGACATCCACTCTCTGCATCATACTGAAATACTTCTGCGCTCCCTGCGTTTCCTGTCTTGCAGCTGCCCTCCCTTCTACGACTCCAGCAGGGACCGAGTTGAGGCCCGCATCCGCAGCAGCACACCAACCTTCCCCCGCACCATGTCAGACAACGCCCGCAGCTTCATTACTGCTGCCCTCACAAAAGATCCAGCCAAGCGCCCCAGTGTGCTGCAGCTGCTGCACCACCCATGGATCAACACGTACCGCGCACGCCGCTCCATGCGCCAGATCCCAGTGAACGCAGCAGCAGCAGCAGCAGCAGGTGCGGCACAGCAGCCGCAGTCACCGCAGCAGCAGCAGCAGCAGCAGCAGCAGCAGCAGCAGCAGCTGCGGCAGATCCCAGCATCGCCCGCATCTGCAGCTGCTGCCGCTGCAGCAGCAGCTATGGCGGCAGCAACCAGCAGCGGCAGCTACAGCCCGAGCAGCCACAGCTATGCAAACAGCGCGTATGCTGCAAAGGCAAAATCCGCGCTGGCTGCAGGAAACCTGGCAGCAGCAGCAAAGTTTGCAAAGGCGCCTGGCAGCCCTGCGGCAGCAGCTTCTGGTGCTAACTCCCCGGCAGCGGCTGACTATGCACCTACCACTCCGCTGTCCCCTAGCACCCGCATGCTGCTGAAAGGACAGCTGCAAGGTGTTAGCAGCTATGCCTCTTCCTCCATCAACAAAGAGAAGGTGCTAAAGAATGCGGCCGCGGTTGCAGCAGCAGCGGCAGCAGGTACAACGCCAGCCGCAGCACAAGCATCTGCCTGCAGTGCCAGCAGCGGCAGCAGCAACAGCAGTGCGAGCGGCAGCCGCAGCGCGCGCTCCTACAGCAGCAGCCAGCTGCAGCAGCTGCTGCAGCTCCAGCAGCAGGCACTGCAGCAGCAGCAGCAGCAGCAGAAGGCTCAGGACATGGATGTGGACAGGCGGGAACAGCTGCCTCCTCAAGCCCCAGTAACTCCTCAAATCCAGCAGCAGCAGCAGCAGCAGCAGCAGCAGCAGCAGCAGCAGCAGGGTCGGGCCGATGCCGCGTCACTCGGCAGCAGCCACCCTGGCAGTCCCTCCAGCTTCGCCAGTAAGGCTGTCCCGGCATCAGACTCCCCGGTGGCAACTCCTCGCTGCCCGAGCAGCAGCAGCAGCCCACGGCCTGACTCAGCAGCAGCCTCACCCTTCAGGCTGGCAGCTGCAACTAACCTCAGGACACCTCGGGATCCGATTGCAGCACTGAAAGGCTTGCCTCAGGGCTCAGCTGCGAGGCTGTACGGCACCGGGGCGGAGTCTCAGCTGAGTTCAGATGAGACTGTGAGGCCTCTGATGCAGTCAGCAAAGAGCAGCCCGCTGATGGTGTCAGATGTGAAGGAGCTTCAGCTGGAGGGAGGGTTTGGGGCTCAGCTGAGGGCCGAGGATGAGTCAGCAGCAGTAAGGCAGCGCAAGAAGTGGCTGCTGGGCAGTTTGAAGCTCTTCAACCAGTGCACCAGCCCTGACACGACAGAGGATGACGAGCTGTGAAGTTCGCGGTGACACAGTGAAGATGTGGAAGTTCACAGTGCGGCGTGTGAGGTGTGGCTTCCCGCTGGGCAGTGTAAAGATCTTCCACCATCAAACCAGCCCCGACACAACTGAGGGTGACAACCTGTGAAGTTCACGGTGGGGCAGTGAACTTCACAGTGGAACAGCTTTGTGAACTTCACAGGGTGAAGGTGTGGGGTGTGGCGTCCAGAGGTTGCGAAGCGTAATGTGGCTGCAGTGCACTGTTACTTAGAGGGCAGACTGAGGTGGGAAAAGGTTTGTGGGTTTATGGTTGAAAGGTGACAGTGAGCCCTGGAGCCTTGGAGCAAAGTTGAGAGTGATAAAAAGGGTGCATGGGAGGCATGAGATGGGTTGGCAGTGTGTGTTATGTTGGGTGATGTGTGCAATGGAGCTGAGCTTGCGGTCTTGGGAGCGTGTGTGGGTGTAGTGGGGCAGTTGGTTGTAGTGCACAGTGTGCTGGCTGGCTCGCAAAGGTTAAGCTGCCCAGGGAAACGGTTCCTGCTGTTGTGTAGGAGCAGGGCAGTGCAAATAAGTGGCTGCAGCTGCATAGCAGCCTCTGTGTAGGCTTGTGTACGCCCTGCTGCAGCCTTGGAATGTTGCATATACTTGATCTGAATGCTGCAACAGAAGGTAGGAGGCGGCGTCACTCAAACCACAAGGGGTGCGGGGCAGGTGGTCCGGGTGTGAATCCGGCACACAGACGATCTGTTTGTTTGACTATTGTAGCATGGCATTGCAGCGCTTTGGGTTTGGCCTGACGGCTTGTTGATGCTTGGAAGCCCCGCGATAGCTTGTGGGGTGGCTACCTGGCACCAATTTGTCCTGGCCTTGCAGCGCACAGGTTGCAGCACTTGCGCCGAGCCCCAATGTATTGCTGCGCCACTCTAAAGTGCGCAAGTGTAGAGCAGTGATGGTTGTGGCAGGCCAGCACGCAGGCGCTGGCATGAACAGAACATATAGGATGCTGTTTGTGTGGTGCTGTGAATGCCTTGTGAGGTTGATGTGCGTGTGACTGGCTAAGGTTTTTCAGATGACAGGGGCAGGGCTTAGCAGCTGGAGAAACTGTAGCAGAAGTGGAACAGCATACGTCGCATGCGGCCACCGTAGTGCGGTTGCTGTCAGGCTTGTTTCAACCATCGACATAAGAACCTGAAACCGGTGGGAGTGTCGCCTGCTGAAGTTCTGGTTAGTGTGTGCAGGAGTTGTAGCAGTATTGTTGTGGCAGCAGTTAGTGCTGCAGCAGCTGCCCCAGAGTGTGCATGTGTGTGTGATGAAAGTGTGACGCATGTGACAAAAGGAAGCACAGTGTGAGGCCAGCTTTCAACACAGCTGCAGCCGGCAGCCGGATCTGGATGTGGTCAAATCGGCCTACATTTTGTGCAAGTTCTGCTGTTTGCGCTGTGTTTGATGGTGTACAGTTGCAGCGTTGTTGCAGGTGAATGCAACTGCTGCGGCTGCTGATGTTTGCTACTTGCTATGCATTGCACAGCAGGTCTTCCTGTGCTGCGCTGTGGGGGTTGGGTGGTGGGGCAGCCTTATGGTCAAAAACTGCTGGAGACAGCTGCTTGATATCATATCAAGCTAGTAGAGACTGCAGAGCCAGTACTATTGCTTCCGGGTTAATGCACACATAGAGTGGGAAGGGTGTGACTGTGCTGCTTCGCGAGGCAGACACACGTGCCCAAAGGTGTCAGTTGTGGGTTTACTACGCGGTTAGCGTCCAATGTTTGCAGGACTGTTATCGTGACACCTGTGCTGCCTTGGATTTTAGTTGCGTTTCAATCTGCGTGTTAAGAGGGCGTTTGCTTGCTTGACTGGTGTAGGCTTGACAACATCAGCAGCAGCTTGCTCCTGCATCCATAAGCTGTCATGTACGTGTCATTTGTGATTCAATAAAACCCTGACGCTGCAGGTCGGCTGTGTGTGTTTGAATCGCTTGAAGGAAGCAGGCCCCTGCTGTGTGGCATGATACATGACAGTCGGCAGCTGCTATGACTTCATCCATGCTCTGTCCTGCTTGCTTGAAATGGCCTGGCCTACTGCCGTGGCGGCCAGATTGTATCGGTCAAATACCTTTGCGCTGTCGTACCACGCTACTTTGCCTGGTGTGGCCGTTTTCTGCGTGTGGCAATGTAGGAAGGATGTTGAGACGTGTGGTAGGGTGCTCGATTGGTTGCAGGACCTACAATAGATATGCCTGATATATTCATTCTGCTCGGACCATGGTTGGTCCACACACATCTCCTGCAAGACGTGCCAACAAGGTTTTTAATCATCCCGTGGTACACTTGAAGGCACAGCACTGGACTGGTTTGCATGGCTTCAGGTGACAGCTGTTTTGGGAATAAACTTGCAGAGTTCCTTTTACAGATTAGATTGACTGAGGAACATGCATCTAACCCAGCTTCCTGGATAGGCCAGCAGATGAATGCTGTCTTTCAGTTGTTGCTATTGCTAACGCTCTGGGGGGAGGCAGCTGGCCCAGCGGCAGCAGCATCCACCCCAAGGAACCTTTGTCATGTGAAACACTGCGCTGCAACTAGCCGTCTATTGGTGCGCCGTGGGGGACAGGCAGTTGCTGCTTAGAAGCCTGCAACGGCTTAGCCTCTTGGCCGGTTAGACCGGTCGTCCCTTGGCAACCCATGCTGGCATGACTGCTGATGGTCTGGGGTTCAGGACGTGGCACATCAGAAGGTGATGGTGGTGTAGCTGTGGCTGTGACACAAACGTGATAGTCGAATCATGTCATCAGAATCACGTCATCAGAATCATGTCATCATGATGACACGACCTGCACTATCTGGACGGCCCTCCCTCTGCATTACTTGTACACTTGTGCATTTCTTCTCTGCATGTGCATGGTAAGCCTGCGGGCCTGCTGATTGCAATCAGCTGATTGCAAGCAGGCGTGGTATCCTCTGGCATTTCAGTGTTCGGTCTGACTGTGCGGCGGCTGTGCCACTGTTGCTGTCCGCAACAGAGCTGCTTTTGCTGAGCGGCTGTCGTGGCTTGTATCGGCAAGCAATGGTATCATAATGCAATAATGCTGCTCTGCATGCATACTATATGAACGTGCTGCATGTTTGACTCTAGAGAATTGCTTTGGATGCAATAAAGGCAGGAGATCTGCTGCTGCCAAATCCAGCCATCTCCTGTACCGTACAGGAATGTGGCTCATACCTGCGAGCATATGGGCCACAGCGTTTCGGCACGGGTGGGGGCGTGGTTGTGTCACATGTTGCGGGGCCACCTGGGCCATCTAAGATCGTGCCAGGACCCACATGTAACTATCCTCTCTCATTGGCGAGGGTGAACATGACCGTGGATCGCAGGATGATCGGCACAGTTACATGGCCATCGTTTGATGCTTGCTGCAAACGCTTGTGCAACACGTGATATCTTGTGCCAGATGCGGTGTGTAAATCACTTGCATCACCTGTGCACTGCCTGGCAGGCTGTGCATAGCTGTGCAGTGCACGTTGTGCCCATGCACGCCCACTGCAGCACCCCAACGCGGTTGTGCCCATGCACGCCCACTGCAGCACCCCAACGCGGTGCTGTCAGAAGCCGCAGGTTCGTGGCTCATGAGTCATAATCATGTACAAAAGCACGGCAATGGCATCACCATGCGACGTTCGAATTGCACCTGGTCAAACACCCTCAGCAAAACATCACTCAAATTCTCAGCATTCACACCGTGGTGAACGTGCCACAGTTTGAATGGCAGCACACCGGCTGTGCAGCAGTACTTGACTAGAAACTAGTAGAAGCAGTACATCATGTCATAGTAAGGGAGCGGCAGACACCGCCAGTCTCTCTACAAGTGTGTAGTAACAGTGCTGTCTATATG
Source organism: Scenedesmus sp. ARA3 (assembly GCA_004335835.1). Classification (NCBI taxonomy): domain Eukaryota; kingdom Viridiplantae; phylum Chlorophyta; class Chlorophyceae; order Sphaeropleales; family Scenedesmaceae; genus Scenedesmus; species Scenedesmus sp. ARA3. The sequence continues at coordinate 4,917 of RWJK01000067.1, read as the reverse complement.
GCTGACGGCTGCAAATGGAACTGCGCCGCATGCGGCATAAGCACTGCTCCTGAGCTTCTGCTTCTGGCATCTGTGCCTTGCTAACACTCCACATGCTGCTACAATACCACACAAACCCCTAAACGTTGTAAATGAGCTTGCGTGTGTGTGATTGATCACCAACAAGCCACTGTAAATGCACTACCAACTTTGCGACCTTCCTAGGACTCAAAGAGCAATCCGTTCATGCATATGCAGCTATGCGGGCTGCCATTCACAACATGAAACCGACGAGCAGCACATGCGCATGCCACTGACAGACGGCATCACAACTCTGGGATGTGTCTGCTTCTTCAACCCTGTGCTGATACATGCATACTTGCAGCACCACTCGCAGCCACCTGCAAGTTCAAGCAGCACCAACCGCAACGCCCTTGTGGCGTGCATTGCGCTTGCAGTTCTGCAGCTGCTCGCCACAGCTGCAGTTATCAGCAGAACATTCTGCAGTACTTCAGCGAGTCAACAGCTGCACCTGCTGACCAAAATGCCGTGTTAATCAAGTGTTTGCTGCAGCTCCTTGCTGTAACGCTGCAGCTGCTCACAAGCCTGCTTGAGGCTGCTCACAACACTGCTGCAGCTGCTCACCCTATTTGCACATGATACTGCAAGGTTTGTCCAGCGTGATGCGCATGCAATCTACACCCTACCATGCCAAATCAATTGAAGTATGCGTGCTGGATCTGGCTGCCCATGCAGGCTCGCAACAGCACTTCAAGCCGCTTCCAAATGCACCGATTGCAACAGCACTTTAAGCCGCTTCCAAATGCACCAATCGCAACAGCACTTCAAGCCGCTTCCAGATGCACCGATCGCAACAGCACTTCAAGCCGCTTCCAGATGCATAGTTCGGGACTCACCAACATCTCTCATGCATGCGCAAATTGCTTCACCCGCTTAAAACTCGGATTATTCCCCACCATCACACCACCCCTACCTAACAGCATTTGCGTTGTGCAACACACGTGCCACATTTCGATTTACAGCACACTGGCTGTGGAGCAGTACTTGACTAGTCTAGATCAACATCACACGCCAAGTGCTATCAAGGGGCGGCTTGACAAATGTAAGCCCCGATCAGACAGAGAGCAACACGAGCCTGTCAGCAAAGCAGCGACAACTGATTCACATCAATGTGCCATTAGCTGCTGCAAGCACCGATTGATCACGCCAGCGCCAGCAATGGGTGCAGCGCCCCATGATGTGTTTCAACAACACCACTGACATATGCAACAAGGAACCCTGCCGAGCAAGGCAGCAGCTGACCACATCAGACCGTGAAGACACCGTACACACGTGCAAGGTTGTGCTGCAAGGGTGACTTTACCGCACGTGACATGCTGCAACAGTTAAGATGGTGTTAGCAGCCACCACGTGAAGTTACTTTCGCCCACAGTCTAGCTTTACTTTGAGTACACGATGGTTGTCGGGATCTGAAAGATACACTGCCTTTCCGCTGGGGTCAAACGCCACAGCCCAAGCCGGCCCAATCAGCGTCTTGGTCGGGCTGTTGACATCCACTTTTGATCCACACTTCCCCAAAGTGCCTGCAACCAACTTCAGCTTGCCAGTTGCAGCATCCACAAGCCACACATGGCAGGCCGAAGGTGTGTAGGTGGCACAATCCATGCACAACTCCGAGTCAGTGACCAGCATGTTGCCGGCAGCATCTAATGCAAGCCCTGAAACCGAAAGCTTTGCTGATGTTGCAAGCACGCCGTCCTGTGCTTTGTTGGCGCCGGAATTCCAAGTATTCCACGCCGGCTGCTCGCCTGCTGGGGCCTTTTTCAGGATGTTGCTGCCTGTGAAACCGCCTGTGGTGATAAAGACGTCGCCTGTGCTGTTGATGACAATGCTTTGGGGGCTCCCAACCGGCACGTTTTGCTCCACTTCAGCGAACACACTGAGATCTGGGGTGAAGCTATATATCCTGCCAACGCCAGCAAAGGGGTTGTAAGCAGTAACAGTTATGTTGCCCGAGTTGTATGTCAGGCCGTAGAAAATGTTGGACCCGGGGTCGACTTCAACGCTGCTCGTGACGCCCCCTGTGGAAGCGTCGAGCTTGTAAAGTTTTGCGGAGTTTTCCGTGAAGTAGACGTCACCAGAGGGAGTAGCCAGCACTTGACCAGGGTTTTGAACCATTTGATCCGGCTTGACTACCGTTGTGACACTGCCGGCTGTCGATACCTTGCGGATTGCCAGGTTAAGAGAATCTGCAGAGGCGTACAGCAGCAGTGGCTGTAGCATCAGCAAAGCATAACCGCATCGCACGCATGTGTGGATTCAACAAGTCAGGTGCCTGCTGAACTATCCCATAGGACTTGTTTAGGGCGGTGTACAGGCGGCTGCCATCAACCAGGCAGGTAGCAACGCCAGGGCTGTGCTGCCACAACCAGGGCTATGCTGCATGGCAACATGCAGCTGCAGCTATGTCAGTGGTGCCCAACGGCAGCACGTAAACATTGCAGCCACCAAACAAGCTCCCGACCCGAAGCAATACCGCTGCCGTGACTGTTGTCATCATCGTGTTTGTTGTTGCTACTGTTTACTGTCATTATACCATATTACTCTTTCAGCTGGCCTCACCAGCAATGTATAGGTTGCCCTCTGCATCAACGCTCAAGCCCCTTGGTGCGTAGAAAGCAGCTCCTGTTGCGGGGCCGCCATCGCCGCTATAGCCCGGAGCACCAGTAATGCCTGCCACCACTTGCACACATGTGTCAGCAACAGCGCTGCAGGCGATGCCATCCCACCAGAAGCCAGCTTTGCACGCACACGCAAAGCCGGTCGACGGAGCAGGGATGTTGAGGCACTTGCCACTTGACTGGGGAACCTTGGACGGCGCGCAAGGGTCTCCAGAGCAGCCATCGTCATCTGCAGCCAGGCGTTGAGGTTACACAGTAGCAGGTACGAGTTGTGGATGTGACATGGAGTGGATGTGCTAGATTACATTGTGAGGAGCACTACACTGTGAAGATATCTGCGTTGTGAGGAGCCACCACAATGTGACCGTCAGCAACACTAGAGCTGTTCATCTTGATGTCAGCCCACAAATGCTTTCCAGCATCAGAAGTGCATGCCGCATGGTGAGCAGCAGCAGCAGCAGCAGCAGCAGCAGCAGCAGCAGCAGGTCTTGCGCTTGTAACTGTGAATGCTGTTGCAGCCCTAGACCTGCGCATCGTGCAACTGCCTTCAAACTGTCCCAAGCAGCTGATGCTTCAGTTGTGCGTGCAGCAGCACACTAGGTTGCTTGTCCTTCCTTGCGGCCGTCTCGCACCATCCACCTACCTTTGCATTCGAGCTTAGTCGCATCCCATGTGGCGCCAGTGGAACACCCGCATGCAAATCCAGTCAGCGGCGCCGCTTTGTCAAAGCACGTGCCATTGTTGTTGGATATGCCAAGGCATCTGTTGTCTCCCCACTCATACTTGCAGCCATTCTCGTCTGTGATACAGGAGGCCAAGAAGCAGAAGAAGATCCAGCAGTGTAGAAGTTGGGAGGATTTTGGCCAACACTAGCGCATGGCATCCAGCAGCTGTGTTAGGCACTGGCAGCAGCCTCAAAAACTGAGCACAGCTGCCATCAACTGCTGCAGACAATGTATCTGCTTCTTTGCGGCGGTTGCTGGTGTACATCCCTACTGCAAATTGAGGCTGCAATGCATGCACAGCAAATGCAGCTGTGATGCTTCAAGGAATGGATGTACAGAGCATTCCTAATCAGGCCGTGTGATTTGTCAGCTTACACCTCTCGACAGCTGCAGCATCCCACCTGCACACATGCCGTTTTCCCAAGTATAGCCAGTTCTGCAGCCACATGTGTATGCCGTCTTGTTGACGGCAGTGCAGACGCCATTTGAGTTGGCGGTGTCTTTGCAGGGGTTTGGGTTGAGACATATGTTCTTCTCTGTTGACGAAGGCAGCAGCAGCGGCGGAAGCAGTTGCTTGTCAGTTGTTCACCCTCTGTCTGCAGTGAGGAGATGCAGCACAGGCCAGTGCACAACCACTGCAGCTCCGTTGCTGCGCTGCACAGACCTACAGCTGCCATTACGCTACACTACACTCGGAGGAAGTTCATGCATCATAACTTCATAGTGCAGTTGGTGAATGGCTTACTTGGCTTGCAGTCCTTCTCTGTGGTGCTCCCCGTCAATGTTGAATGTGTGCCTGGTGGGCAGCCGGTGCAAGCTGTGCCGGCAGCGTCGCCCCCTGGGGACCATGTGCCTGGGCGGCACCGCTGGCAGTCTGGACCAGCCCGCCCAGGCAGGCACACTGCAGGCAGCAGGAGCCAGCACGAACGCACAATAAACTCAGTTGCGCTGTTGAGCACGCGGCAATCGCTGCCTTGCAGACCCTCCACAGGTGAACGCAGTACACTGTTCACCCTGGAGACCATGTGCCTGGGCGGCACCTCTGACAGGCTGGGCCTGCAGGCACAATACAGGCAGCAGGCACACTACAAGCAGCAGGACAAGAACGAGTACACAGGTTACACAGGCACAAAGCTGATGTGGCCTGCAAGGCAGTGCACGCCTGTCAAGCACAGTGGATGTGTGTAATTGCAAGGCGCTGCATGCTGCGTGCATACTCAAGGCGTCATGATCACCATGGCAAGCTGTTCATGCATGCACCTGATAAGCAACCTCCCTGTCAGCACTTGAGCTGAAGGGGGTGTTGCTGGGCTCACCAGGGCAGGCAGTCCTGGCTGCATGCAGCCACTGGTCTTTCACTTCAACTTTTGTGTTCAGCATTACAGTGTGCGCTGCCAGGCTCACCAGAGCAGGCTGTAATGCCAGGCTCACCAGAGCAGGCTGTACTACCAGGCTGTACTGCCAAGCTAAGAAGAGCAAGCTGTACTGCCGGGCTCACCAGAGCAGGCTGT
>RWJK01000066.1:18851-41284 GCA_004335835.1 Scenedesmus sp. ARA3 | reverse complement strand
AGGCGTCAACCACAGTGGGGGCTGGTGGACCTTCCAGACTGTTCCAACACCAAGCCTGCACAGGCGCAGAGCAGGCGAGAAGGCCCCACGAGGCTAACCACAAAACCTCCAGCCTTCATAGGAGAAGCAGTCGAGTCCGTATGGGCGGTGTCGAGGGAAGACACCAGCGGAACACGGGAAGCTACTGCTGCTGCCTCGGTGCTGTCGCCAGGCGCTGCCCGCTGCTCTAAGCAACTGACTGCCCTAGTAGCAGCCCAATTAAGCTGCCAGTAGTCTTCTGTGTCGCCGCTTGCNACTCGCGGGCCGCGCCTAGCCAGAGCCAGGCGGGCAAAGCAAGCCGGAGCAGTTTTACGCCTTACTCAGGAGAAAATCGAGAGAAGAGAGAAGAGCCGCACATCGTAAGAAGAAGAAGAAGAAGAAGATAGGGTGGATTGTACAGGGGCTTGTTTAGACTCAAGCCGACAAGGGACATACGTCCCCAGCGCACCAGACACCGCACATCGTGGTTCGAACTTTGCCCGCCAAAATCGCCCTTTGATATGTTAGAATTGTGCGGCGGTTACAAATTCAAAGGGTGGGTTCCGTGGTGTAGTGGATATCACATCGCTCTCCGGAAGCGAAGGTCATGGGTTCGATCCCCATCGGAATCGACTCACTTTTGCATCTGTGTATGTGAGGCAGTCTCACCTGAGAGGCAAGGCTGTGTGGCCAGATGCGGCTGCCTTGCATCAACAGCGCTACGCCTATCAGGCTGATGTAGCCATATGTGCTGGTCAGCTCCCCGGGGTTTAAGGTTTAGGGTATCTCTCCCTGTCTTGGCTGATGGACTCCAATGGCACTACAATCAACCTGGTGGCTGCTAGTGATCAGTCCAGGGACAAGAGATCCGGTCACATGTTACATCATGCTGCCACCACTGCCTGTGGCCACCCCTCTCATGTAAAAGCACTCTGTGCTGGCAGTGCTGGTGCAACCCATGCACACCACTGTAAGCCCTGCCTTCTGCTTGCAGCTACCACCTTCATACGCCTGCACTTTATGATCATGATGCGCATATGCTTAAACCTGTCTCGATCCCGCTGTCCAGCAGCATCATGCTACTATGATAGTCAGCTGCATCTGCTTCAAGGGGAAAACATGCTTCCACATTGAAGGCAGCACACACATTCACCTGAGCAACATGCACAGCTCGGCTGCAGCATGGCTGTGGTTAGGTCAACTGTTGACTGTATACAGTCAACTTGGTAGTCACTGCAACAAGTGCAGACAGCATCACGCACGCTTCATCAGCACCAACAGATACAAACCACCAAAGCCAAGCAACCGTTGCTTTAGCAACCCAGAGGATACATTCCAGCCAGTATGTGCAGATGTCACCCAGCTCACTGTGGCCTGCTTGGCAGCCACTTATGTAAAGGGAAGTTTGCAGCAGAGCAGCAAAGCTAAGCAGTGCTGCAGCAGGGCTGTGCAGTACTGCAGCAAGCCACAATTTGTGCAGTGCTGCAGCAGGGCTGCTGCTGCTGCTGCTGCTGCTAGTGCTGGCGCAGGCAGCCATGTTATGAGGCAGTGCATGTAACACATGGCAGCAGCATGCAACGCTGCTGCAAGCAACCACCTACCCGCATGCAACGCTGCTGCCAGCAGCCACCCAGAGTACAGCTTGGCAGCAGCTGCTGTAGCGCAGCAAGTGCACAGCACGTTCACAGCACGGGCAGCACAGCGCCGATACGATTGAGAGGACCCAGTACTTGGGAAATGACAGTGAGAGCAGCAAGCGCCGTGGTGTTGCACTCATACTGCTCATCACCCACTGCACCTTCTGAAACACAAGCATGGCACATCACACATCACATCACATCACATAAAAGGCATTGACATCGTCAAACTCACTTCAAGCATCAAGCATGCATGCAGCACTGGCGGCTGCTGACAGTTGCATTGGTAGCCTTGCTTAGCACCAAGGTAGCACCGCACGCGTGTCCAGCACAGCAATGCAGTTGACCTGTGTGCCTCACATAGGCTGTTGCCATCGCCTAAGGAAGTCTCAGCTCACATCCTACCAATGCATGTTGACACACAGCAATGCAACTGCCGTGTGTGCCCCAAATAGGCTGTTGCCATCGCCTAAGGAAGTCTCAGCTCACATCCTACCAATGCATGCTGAAGTTTTGGTTGCAGCTGGCCACGAGTGGAGCAGTCTGCCACTTGCCAACACATGGCATGACAGCCTCTGATGCCAATAAATACGCCAATTAAACCTGGTCAAACCAGGTTAAACCTGGTCAAACCTGGTCAAACCTGGCCGAAACCATCCCACGAGCCCCATGAGTAACGCCCATGCCCATGTGTTTGTCTTTTCTTTTTATGAGTGCGTCACATAAGGGCGTGACATAGGAAGGCACTGGCAGCGTATGCTGCAAGTCAGTGTGGAACATAACCGGCAGCAGCAGCGGCAGCAGCAGCAGCTGCACAGCTGCATGTAGAGGCACACCTCCTGCTGTGCTGACGTGTGATTTATGCTGAAGCAGAACATAATACTGTTTGAGCGATGCATAAATAGCCCGCCAACCATAATGCCGCACATGCCACAGCACACGCTCAGCTGTGTTCTACTACGTGCAACACGCATGCTTTCGCACACCAAAGAAGGGTGATAACTCATGCACGCAAATAGTGCGAGAAGCACCCACGGGTATCACAAGCTTACTTACCCCAAGCCGACGTGCCATCTGATATGGCCGCAAGGAAGACAATCATACCAGGAGTGCAACAAGATGACGGAGAAAGAACCGGGGGACAGCGGCGAAACCCACAAGCCAATCAGGAGAAGACACGCACGCGAAAAAGAAGGCAGCACTGTACTTGAGAGGCCAACAGCAGCTGGTGTCGCACGATGCAGTTGGGGGGTTGCAATGAGAAGCAAGTGCGGCTGTGGGGAATGCCAGCATGCAGGATGCTGGCAGCCACACACGCACCGCGGACAGGCAATGCTGCAACGGCAGGCAGCCGCCAGCTGCTGTTGGCACTCAGCACAGTCAAAAAGAACAGATCCCATGCCTTAACAGCCGGGGCTGCATGATGTGTGATTTAGTAACTCACCCAAATGTGCTCGCAGTCAAAAGAATCCACAATGCACAGTTGCACATGCAAGGGACACGCACACACAAACACACACATAGAGACGGAGTCTATTTGAGGAATCACATAGGGCGCAACCTGGAACTAACGTGCGGCTCATGCCTGTTTTGAGCTCGCACAGTCAGGCATATGGCAGACAGCGAGTGCACTGCTGCTACCGGGAGCTCAACAGGCTGCCAAACGCCCCAGGAGTCCCAAGCTGAAGCAAAAAGCACGACCAAACGAAGCTAGCGAGTGCACTGCTGCTGCTGGATGAAGCCAAACTTGCTGCCAAGTGAATGCCAAGCCCCTGAATGCCATGCTGCAACAGCATACAGCACAACCAAGTCAAGCTAGCTCGCACGGTCAAGCATATGGCAAACAGCCAGTCCACTGCTGCTATCGGAAGAAGCTCAACAGGCTGCCAAATGCCCCAGGGATCCAAGCTGCAGCATATAGCACAACCAAATCAAGCTAGCTGGCATACACATTCAGCACTGGCAGCAGGCACACACCGCCACCTGCTGCTGCTTCACATTGTGTATACCCAAGCTGCTCTGCAATACACTAGTGCACCAGCGGAGACTCCTTAACCTTGCTGCTGAAAGCCAGTTAGCTGACGCTGCCAAAACACACCAGGGACTATCAACACAACAGCTAAACCCAGTGCTGTTGACGCATACCGGCTGCGCGTAAGATGCCTGCGACTCAACGCGTGCTTGTGGAATGGTGTTGAGTGCCTTTCTCAAATGGCCGACACATTGCAGTCTCTTGCTGGAACATTGCATGCAGAATCTGACCGAAATGCAATCCTGGTCAAGTCACGCAGCAGCACAGCAGCCAGGCTGCATCACCTCGCATTGCCAGCCGGCAGCGCATTGCACTCGATTGTCACTGCAGCAGCTGCATCAGCTGGTTCTGCACGTCCTGCTGCTGCTGCTGCAGCTGCTGCTGGAGCTGCATCAGCTGAGCAACCTGCTGTTGCTGCTGCTGCTGCTGCTGCAGCTGCTGCTGCTGCAGCTGCTGCTGTTGCAGCTGCTGCTGCGGCACCAGCAGCTGCTGCTGCTGTTGCTGCTGCTGCTGCAGCTGCTGCTGCGGCACCAGCAGCTGCTGCTGCGGCTGTGTGGGCACCTGCATCTGCAACTGCTGTGGCTGCAACTGCGGCATGACACCAACAATCTGGCCAGGATCAGAAACAGAAGTAATGCTTCGGCTGCTCTGACTGGGTGCTGTCGCCTGCTGCAACTGCATCAGCTGCTCAAGTGTCAACACATTGCCTTCAGCAGGCGAACCAAGCATCAACAGCTGCTGCTGCTGCTGTGGCTGCTGCTGCTGCGGCTGCACCAGCACCTGCTGCTGGTACCAGAGCTGCTGTTGCTGCGGCTGCTGTGGCTGCTGCTGCTGCAGCACTACCAAAGGGTTGCTGATGCTGCCAGGGCTGCCGATTGCAAACTGCTGAGCCGCAGCAACAGCAGCTGCATTGATTGAAGACACAGGCTCACTGTTGCTCTGCAGTGCAGGAAAAGCGCTGTCCCACAAGCCCGAGGCAGCAGCAGCATCAGTGGTGAGCATCAGGCCTTCACCAGGCGGCGAACAGCCAGCCAGTACATTGCCTGGCAGCATTGTCAGCTGCTGTGCCATCTGCTGCTGCTGCTGCTGCTGCTGCATGTGTTGCTGCTGTTGCTGCAGCATCTGCTGCTGCTGCTGCACTAGCTGCGGTTGCTGCTGCTGCTGCAGGACTTGCAGCTGCTGCTGTTGCTGCTGCTGCATGAGCTGCTGCTGCTGCTGCTGCTGCTGCATGAGCTGCTGCTGCTGCTGCATCATATGCGGCAGCTGCTGCTGCAGTAGCTGCGGTGAATGCTGCTGCACCAGCTGCGGTGACTGCTGTACACTGCTGCCCCGACTTAGCGCCATTGCGCTCCTACTGTGGCCTAGAATCGGCACCCCTGCTAGGCTGCTGCTGCTGCTGCCCGCCTGCACAGCAAACCCAAGGTTGCTGGCAGCTGGCACCAGCTGCTGAGCAGCAGCAGCAGCAGCAGCAGCAGTGCCGTGTCCATAGTCCTGTGGCGACCCGCCGACTGTACTCATGCTGGACGCCCTCAGCCCGCTGCTGTTGATACTTGAGGTACGCAGGCCGCTTACTGCACTGCTGGCCACACTGTTGGCCTGCACGCCGCTGCTGGCGCTGCTAGCAGCAGCGTTGCCGTGCTGTCCGTGTTGTCCGAGGTTCATCTGACTCAGCAGCTGATGCAGGTTGCGCTCCAGCACATCCCTGCTGATACCTTGGAAGCTGCTACTGCTGCGGCCAGGCCCAGAAAATGACACATCTCGGCTTGCACTGAAGCTTTGTAGGGTGGCTGACACATCTCGGCTCAGGCAGATTGATTCATCCGCTCCAACACACCAGATATCCATCTCGGCAAAAGACTCCTGCCGCAGATCTTGAGCTAGCTCTTGCCGCAGATCCTGCGCCAGATTTGCAAGCGAGTAGTCAGCTGCTGCTGCTGCTGCTGCTGCTGGTGGAGCTGCTGCTGCTGCTGCTGCATTGCTGCTGCCAGCAGCAGCAGGACCAGCCTCCCAGCTCGGCCGCTGCTGCTGCTGCTGCTGTTGGAGCATCACCAGCTGCTGCCGCTGCGGCAAGTCCTGCGTTGCTCGCCTCTGCTGCAGCTGCTGCTGAGTCTCAGTCACTACTGCATACTGTTGCGGCAATGGCTGCGATGCCGGGCCAGGTGCAGCAGAGCCGGCACCAGCAGAGAGCATCTGCATCTGAACAGACCCTAGCAGAGGGTTGCCACGCTTGGGAGCAGCAGCAGCACCTGCTGCTGCTGATGTTGCTGCTGCTGCTGCTGGGCTGGTCAGATCCAGCAGCGGCTGCTGCTGCTGCTGCTGCTGCTGCTGCGGCTCCTCTTGTAACTGGGGCAGCACAGCTGTCAGCTGCTCAGTAGGCCTCAAAGGCGGCCTAGCCCCTTTTGTGGTGAATGAGCTGTTCAAACTCGGGCGCAGCCACGGATCGCTGCCATCACCGCCGCTGCTGCTGCTGCCAGCACCTGCCCTGCTGCCAGGCCAGCTGGAAGCGCGTGTGTCAGCAAAGATGCCACTTTCCAGTGGGCTGCCAGCAGCAGGGCTGCAGCCGAGGGACAGCAGCCCCCCACAGGCCGGAGGAAGCCGCTGCTGCTGCTGCTGCTGGGGAGCCGGCTGTATTGCCTTTGATGGAGATAGCAGCGACGACTGCTGCTGCTGCTGCTGCTGCTGCTGCTGCTGCTGCTCTGGCCTGATGATTGGCCTTGCTCCCTTTGTTGTGAAAGAGCTGTTCATGCCGGGTGCTGCCCAGGCGCTGCTGCTGCTAGCCCTGCTGGCCCTCACATCCGTAAAGAGGCCACCTTCAAGCGGGCTACTGCCAAATAGAACATCCTGCTGCTGCTGCTGCTGCTGTAGGCTGCTGCTGCCGCTGCTAGGTCTGATGGCGGGTGATGGGGTGCTGGCTGCTCTGCCTGCAGCAGCAAACCCAAAGCCACCAACGCCCCTACTGCTGCTGCTGCTGCTACTGCGGCTGACGCCAGCCAGCTGGCTGGGGGCAGCAGGAGGCTTGGGGCTAGTGTGCTGCTGCTGCTGCTGCTGCTGCTGCTGCTGCTGTGGCACATCTTCACATGCTGCTAGCTGCTGCGCCAGTGCACTGTCAGTTGAGTGCGGCAAAGAGCTAGCTGCTGCTGCTGCTGGTGGTGGTGGCGGCGGCGGCGGTGGCTCACGCACCTCAGGTGTAGTGAGAGCTGCAGGGTCAGCAGCAGCTGCAGGGGCTGCAGGGGTTATGCTGCACACCCCAGCGCCAGCAGTACTGCTGCCGCTGCTGCTGAGCCTTGCCGTGCGCTGCTGCTGCTGCTGCTGAGGGTGCAACGGGGGTGGCGGCGGCGGCGGCGGGGACCGTGGCGGCAGCGGCGGCGGCGAACGCAGCTGCTGCCGCAGCTCACTCTGCATCGGCCTTGCGCTGCTGCTGCTGCTGCTGCTGCTGCCGGCAGCCTCTGGAGCACTAGTGCGGCTACTGCTGGCAGGTTTTGCAGCAGCAGGAGTATGGCTTTTGGGGTCTCTGCTGGAGCTGTACAGGCTGCTGCTGAGAGCTGTGTCAACACCTCCTGCTGGTTGCTGCCCGCGCTGCTGCCTGCTGCTGCCAGCCGGCTCCTGCTGTTGCTGCTGCTGCTGCAGTTCTGCAGCGCGCCTGTTTCTGCTGTGTGACGGCGAGCGGCTGATGCTGTGGCTGCTGCTGCTGCTGCGCTCTACTGCTGAGGCAGCCGCGGCAGATGATGATGCTGCTCTTCGATGGCTTACTGCAGCAGCAGCAGCACTGCCGCTGCTGCCGCTGCCTGTGCGCTTGCAGGAATCCTCTATGTCTTCTTTGTCATGTTTTTGAGCTGCAGGTTGGCTGTTTGCTGCTTGGGATGAGCTGCTTCCAGCATCAGCTTGTCCAAGCCCTAGAGCTGCTGCTTGCCTGCTTTTGGAGCTATGCCGAGCTGCTGCATCTGGCCGAGTGGCATTCTCGGCTGCTGCTTTTGCTTGTGCTGCCTTGTTGCGCCGCGATCGCTTGCGTTCACTGCCTCTGCCCCTGATGCTGCTCAGCCAGCCCGCTGGCATGAACACGCCCGTGCCAGCTTTGGACGCCGATTCGGATGGTGGCTTATCATCACTAGCCATTGGATTCAGCTGCGCGACAGTAGCCTGCAGCAAAGCAAATGAAGGTCACTGCAGTGACCATACTTACAGGGCCATACACGGCACTAGTATCGCCAAGAATGAGACGGAAAAGTTCACTGACGAGATTCACGCTGCGTCCCTAGCAGCCTAAGCAGCTCTGCGCCGCAACAACAGGGATAAAATACCTACAACTTGGTTATGTTGCCCCCGATCCAGCCCATCAACGCATCAAAATCTTAATCTCTGACTTATTAGTTAAACTTTGAGCACCACTGCATCTGAGAGCCTTCTATCTGGCAAGACAAAAAGAGGCGACCGATATATATATAAACGAGCTCCGCATTGCTGGAGTGACTGCACCGCACCCCACGCTAATAAAATGCAAATTTAAGTTAAAGGCTGAGGTTCCGTGTCGGCTGGCCTTTGCAGCAAAATGCTGCCCAGTTGCCGTCAACTCCTGCTGTTACTGCCCGCGTGGGGCACACGGTGCTTCACGGTGTACATCTTACCATCTTCAGGTACTGTTGCCTTTTGCATGCCCCTCTTCAACCACACGTCGTATTTGGGGTGTCAGGAACCCTGTAGTGTGCCTCAAGTGGCGGGCCTGATGCTGCTTAGGCTGCTCTGCTGCGCCCTCCCCATGCCATCATGACTAATCATTAAAGCAGCTGTTTGAAGCTGGCACAACATCACTCTGATCAGACCTCGGAAGTTGAGCGTGGTTGCGCTGAGCTTAAAGGCTTGAATAGAAACGGGTCAAGGATGCACTCACAAGGAGCAGCAGCACTGGCTGAGAGTCTCAGCCTGAGGCGAGCGTCAGAAGCCAAGGCAGCGACGCAATTGCATTACCAACCGTTGTGCGACACCAAAAGACCCCACCATATGCTCACATCATAATCATAACCTTGCCACCAATCAAGTAAACATGATTTGATGCAGACCCGGCCCAGGTCCCCGAGGGCCATCACAGCCTTCAAGTTGGCTTGAAGCTTTCGGCGCCAAAACCTTACTTGGCTGCCGCTGCCGCTGCCAGCCCCAGACTCGAGCTGAGCGGCGGCCAGTCAGAGTGAGCTGAGTTGCCTGCTGCAACCGGGTCGCCTGCTGCATTCTGCCTTACTTGGCAGCTGCTGCCAGCGGCACTGCCAGTCTCAGACAGAGCTGAGCTGCCGCCAGTCAGAGTGGCCTGCTGCATTGTGCATCATCAACGCCATCAGCCCCGCGCCCCAATGGAGCGGCAACAGGAAGGAGCACTCACCATCATGTTTACAAGTAATATGCTGAATTGTGCATGCTGCTTGCAGCTCACCAGACTGGTGCACCACATTGAACGGTCGCCAACTGGCTGGGAACACGGACAACACAGCGAGCAGTGCCAGCAGCTGTGCACTGCAGCAGGCACAGTGCCTGGCCAAGCATGCCTAAAACTGTCATTTTGCACAGCAGGCACAGTGCCTTGCAAGGCTGATGGCGCAGCCCTCAACTGGATGCCAGCCAAACAGCCAGGAATGACTGCAGAACAGGGCAGCAGCAAGCACCCTCTGCCAGAGCAACAGTGACGCACTTGGCTGGCAACTCAGTGGCCTGGCAAGCTGACAACAAAGGTGTTGAGGATAACAATATGTTGCAGCGCAGAAGCCCATCAGGGCCCGAGCAGTGCTGCAACAACATCAACACATATGCCACTCCCATATGTCACCACTTGTGTCACTACCAACTGTCACCACACACTGACCAGCACACCATCAGGGGACTGTGCTGCACAGGATGCTGCCAGACAGCCGCAAGGAGGCTATGCACGGCGGCTGCAGCAATGCACAGCAGGCACAGAAGGACTTCCGGTAAGAGAGCAGCGCAAGGTGCACGCAAGCAAGCTGCCGAGAGCTCAGGCCAGCACACACTTGATAGCTACAGCTGCGCTGGCTGCCCTGCTTTGCGGGCCGCACACTAGCCCGCCCGCAGCACAGCACGCTGCGGCCTCTGATCGCTACTCCTGCCAAGTACACAAAGACATGACTCGTTGACAGGGCGCGCATTTTGGCAGCAGCAGACAGGCATGGGTTCCGCATCTACAACAAAACACAACGTGCACCTGCGCTGCGCTACACTGCATGCATAGCATATCGCCCACCCGACACCTGCCCCATAAATTCAGCTACAAACAATCAACTACAAATCATCCACTACAGCAACAACAAGCAGGCCCCAATGCACGCAAGGCTGCTGACCGCCAGCGCCTGCAGTGGCAGCGGCGCCGCCAGTGCCCCCGCCGCATTCTGATTCGCAATCGCAGCCCTTCTCGCATTCATGCCAGTCCTCCCACCAGCCCCAGCCCCCTGCTGTGTGCTTGCCGCCACCTGCAGCGCCGCCAGCGCCCAGTTGCTCTCGCCCTTTACGCAGCTCGCATCTACTGCTGTGTCTGGCCGCGTGGTGCCAAAGCTGCCTGATAAGATGTTTGTCTTCATGTAGCACTTGCCCAGGGAGGTGACAGAGTACTGGCAGAGGGGTTCGGCGATGCACTGCTGCTTGCAGAAGTTGACGGCGGCTGTGCCTGTGGCGATGGTGATGTAGTCGACCGTGCGCACGCCGTCACCAGCAAAGTCGTAGTTCTTGATGCAGTACATGCCGTTGGAGTCTGCAGAAAACGGAAACGGTAGCAGCAGCAGCACATGCTGTGAGTCAGATGGCGGTGGTGATGTAGTCCATGGTGTGCACACCATCCCCAGCAAAGTCTTAGCAGCAGCAGCAGCAGCAGCAGCAGTAGCAGCAGCAGCAGCAGCAGCACATGCTGTCAGTCAGACCAGCATCAAGTGGTAGCAACACAGAAAACCAGAGAGGGAGTGATTGCTTTACAGGCTGCTAGGTGCGCTTCCTGTGGCATGGCAGCTGACTAGGGTTGCCGACATGTTGCAGCCTGCTGAGCCCGTACTGCACCTTGACTACAGCTCAGCTGATATTCATCTTGTAACCACGCTCACCTTGGTTGCCGAACTTGTTCCAGTCTGATGCTGTGGAGAAGCACAGGCCGTACGTATTGGAGTCTGCAGCAGTCGTGTTGAACTGCAAGCCAGCAAGTAGTCACACAAGCAGGGCGTCAGATGGCCAGTCAGACAGCCATACAAACATAAGCGGCTTTCGGCAAACTCAAGGGCTAGTAAGCAACAAATGCGGAGCCCTGCTGTGGAATCAACATCAAGAAAGGGAGGCGCCATTCAGGCTCTCAAACACTGTTGCTGCAGGTTCACTCTTGCTTCTGCAGCACGACCAATGCAAATTCTGCTACTGCTGCTGCTGCTGCTGCTGCTGCTGCTGCTGCTGCTGCACACGCTGATGACGTTGCTGCTGCTGCCGCTGGTGCTGTCATTGCTGCTGCTGCTGCTGCTGCTGCTGCTGCCACTCACGCTGATGGCCTTCAGCAGGTTGCAGGTGCCTGTCTCTCCCATCACGTATGCCACGCACGCCCCAGACTCCTCGTCACACTTTGCTGCACACTGCGTGAGGCCCTCGTCACCCAGCGACACCTGCAGGAAAGTGTGCAAAACGTCATGGTGGGTTACAACCTTCACGCGACATGATGTGTTACGCTGTTGGCTGACTCAGCTGGAGCTCATTGAAACGGCGCTGCAAGGAGCAGCAACTGGTGCTCAATCAATATAAAGCAATCAGAGTGCATCACTGTCATAGCAGGTGTTTTGAGCTCACCGTGGCGCGCTTCAGCGTTGCGCCACCAATGCTGTACCCCTTGATGCAGCGGTACGTCTTGCCGGTCGCATTCACGCCAGTCGGCGCAATCGCAGCCACCGCCGGCGTCTCCACGCCCGTATTAACCTCTGGCGACGGCAGCGCAAAGTCCAACTGCCCTCCAAAAGTCATCCACGCCTCTTGGCCGTTGAAACACGTGTAGTCCACCTCTTTTGACGGCCCCGTGCTGCCATACAACCCCCCGAGCGCATGCATCTTGAGGTAGCACGTCGCCGTGCCGCCTGCAACGGTCGGCTTCTTCATCAGCATGAATTGACAGCCTACTGTGGCCTTGCACGTGGTTGCACAGGTGCTGGGAGTCATGCCGGCGACCTCGGTTGTGGTTGTTTGCACGGGGTTTTCGGCGTCGCCGGAGCCAGCTGGGTCGCCTTTGAGGTCAAAGCCGCGCAGGCAGAAGAAGCCGGAGCCCACCAGCCCGGCTGCAGCAGCAGCAGCAGCAACAGCAGCAGCAGCAGCAGCAGCAGCAGCACAAACAAAGACAAATCAAGCAGACAGGTCAGAGACCAGCATGTGTGCAGGCAGAAGAAGCCGGAGCCCACCAGACCGGCTGCAGCAGCAGCAGCAGCAACACACATAGAGGGTGATGATGACTTGAGAGAGTCAGGTCAAACAAACAGCACGTGCGAAGGAGAAAAGACCAGAGCAGCAGCTGCTGCTGCTGGTGTTGTTGCAGGTCGGCTGCTGCAAGGTGAGCATATGTTACAAGTCAAACACCTGGCACGCCTCCTCTCTTCTGTGTGCGAATCAGCGTTGGCTGTGCCACCATACTGCCATGACTTCCTGCTGCCACCTACTACTGCTGCTGCCGATGCTGCTGCTGGCACTGCTGTGCCCAGTTTTACTGCTGCTGCTGCTGCACACACTCACCATTGCGCATGCCAAAGTCCAGCCAGTCGTTCGGGCTCTTCATGCACAGCCCATCGATTGTTGCATCAGCCGCCGAGCTGTTTGTGTTGAACGCCTTCATCAGAAAGCACTTCTTGCCAGTCAGACCAAAGCCGCCGCAGTTTGACCCGAGGGCATTGCAAGCCACGCTGCATGCCATGATGCCCTCATCTCCAACAGGCACCTCTTTCTGGCTGTGGATCTTCCCGCCCACATTGTACTGCCGCATGCAATAGTACTTCACGGCCTGCTGTGTGACGGCATCATCGATTGCCGGCTCGGGTTTAGGGTTGTCATCAAGAGCATTCGTCACATTCTTGCCGCCAGTGCCAGGCTTGGGTGCTGGCGGAGCCGCCGGCTCGTCCTCTGCTGCTGCTGCTGCTGCCGGCTTGTCTACTGCTGCTGCAGCAGGAGCCTCTGCTGCTCCTGCTGCTGCTGCTGCTGCGCCTGCTGGGAGCTTGTCCACAAGGTTGAAGTTTACTTTTGTGGTGAAGAGCTGGTCTGTTGACGGCTGCAGTGATGCCACGCTGTTGACTTCTGCTGAGCCTTTGAGCATAGTCACCTTGACATTCAGCGTGTGCTTGCCCTGCAACAGCAGCAGCAGCAGCAGCAGCAGCAGCAGCAGCAGAGATGAGCAGATGTACGCTGGATGCACATGTTGCTGCTGCACTGCTAGCTACAGCTGCTGCATGGGTGCATTGCCTGCTCTGCTGCTGCACAGAACTCTACATGCATCACTCCCAGCCATCCCACAAAATAACGATCGCTGCTTTCAAGCCGGCCGTGTGTTGCAGGAACTACGCCTGCTTCTCAAAACTTGCTCATGCTGTGCCAGCTGCAGCTATTGTCACAGAGGCTGCTGCTGCATCGCACTGAACACCTGCATGACTGCCGCCTGCCTCTGCACTGGGCATCAGCACTGCATTGTCTGTGCAATGCTGACCGGTGCTAGCATGCTCTTCTGTGCAATGAGTATGGGTGCTAGCATGCTCATCTGTGCAATCATGCTATGCCAGCAGCAATGGCCACACAGCCGCTGTGTTGCTGCTGCAATGCACTAAGGCTGTCGCCGGCCTGCGCAGTCGGCATCAACACCGCATTGCTGACGCTGCTCGTGCACTATCGCCACAGATGCTGCTGCCACACCGCACTGACCACCTCTCAAAGCTGAGCTTCTCCAATGGCATCATTAAACCTTTCCTAATGCCGCACTGCTCACCGGTGCTAGCGTGTCCAATGTTGACAGGCTGATGTATGGCGGGCCCTGCTTAGGCATGGTCGCCTTTTTGTCAATGCCGCCGTCGATGTTATATAACACGTCATATGCCGCTGTCACTGCCACAGTCGTCAGGCAGGGCCCCAGCAGCAGGCGCTGACTGCCTCCGAGCAGCTCCAGCTGTGAATCGCTGCTGCTGCTGCTGCTGCTGCTGAAGTCCTGCAAGCTGAAGTCCTGCAAGCTTCTGCTGTTGCTGCTATCGCTGCTGCTGCTGCCTTCAAACTGTGCAAGCCTCCTGCCAGACTTGCCTAGGCAATCTGCTGGCACACATGAGCCTCGCTTGAACAGAGGATGCTCAGGCTGCACATACAGCTTGGGCGTTGGCTTGGCTGTCAGTAATATCGTGTTGAGCGAGCTGCTGTCTTCGTTTCCTGCTGCTACCTGCGCTGCTTTGGTCCACCCTTCTGGCACATTCTCAGTGTCTGAAGGGAAGAAGTCGACTGTTAGGGTTGGGCATGCTGCGTGTGCTAGCTGTACAGCTGCAAGCAGCAATGTCAAAGCGCCATGCGGGTTGACATGTTGGTTGGTTTGCGCTTGGTGATTGCATGTAGCTTTGGAGCCATGCAGCACATCAGTATCATGGCAACAGCAGCAGGAGCAGCATCAGCACTGCTGCATGCATAACGACTACGGGTGACCGCAACAGCACAGCACACGCATCATTGCAATAGATGATATACATCAAAACAAGTCACGTGCAAGATAGACAGATGAAGCAGCCGGTCTCACGAACTCAAGCAACCACTCTGTCGGGTGGTCTGTTGTGCTGAGTTACACTGTTGTTTGATGAGGTCGTGTAGTCGGTATCAACGCTTCTGAAACGTATATGCTCACCAGCTAAGGAGAACGCCAGGCACCAGCAAGCTCTCTGCCAGCTCCCCATGGCTCTCGGCCGTATTCAATTACTGCCAGTGCGTCATCAGTTAAACAAATGTTGCAGAAATATTGTCTGTGACGCTTGTTCAACGGTCTGAAGATTGCCAACACAGCTCGACTGTGCTGAAGTGAGCCGAGTGGCGTGAGCACCGTTTCTCCCTGAGCACAGCGCAGCGAATCTCCTCCGCACCTTCAGACAACGAAGTGTAAGCTTGCTTGTCGAGGTGCTGTTGCAGCAATCAAGCCAATATCACCGCCTGGTCTGGCTCAGACCCTGCTAGGGCCTAGGCTATGCCCTTCAATGCCAGGCAGTGGCAGCAGGAGGGTGTCCGGGCGGTGCATAGCCTTTAGCACAGCTAAAGCAGCCGAGAGACGTCATACAAACGCTACTTAACTTTAAATCACTGGCCAATCACCAATCACACGCGCCAGCAAGCCGCGTCACTGCACGCTGTGCAGGCACAGCTCCAGGCACATCTCGCCTGCTGTTGGCAGGCCTGCAGCTGCCCAGGCCGCCTCATCCCAGCCGCCACCAGCCACCGGCTGCAGTTGGAAGTAGTTTTTATCGCCATACACTTCATAGTTGAGGCAGTTACTGCGCCAGTTGATCTGCACACCGCTCCAGGAGGCAGTTGCCCTGAACCTGAAGTAGACGCCATTTGGCACCTCTGCCAACACAGGCCCTGCGTACAGCCCGACAACCGTGCCGCCTTCTTGCTGCACACAATCCACCACCAGGCGCCAGCCCACACCACCCAATGGCGGACTGCTGCCAGGGCTCTCGACGTATATGACCTGCTGCTGCTCAAAGCTGTCCCTGCAGGCCTGCCTCAGCTGCTGCACCGGCAGCCGCCACTCCAGTCGCACTCCATCGCCCAGCGGGCTGACCTGTCGAGGACCCAGTCGCCAGCTGTCTGGTGCACCTTCCAACTCCAGCATCTCTGAAGCTAGCTCCTCTCTGCGCCGCAGCGGCAGCAGCAGCCTCAGCTGCTGAGCATAGCTGCCTAGCAGCTGCTGCTCACTGTCCGCTGGCAGTGCAGCACACGACAGCGCAAACAGCGACAGGTGCGGCGCGCGCACCAGCGGCGCAAGCCCTGCCTTGGCTGCTGCTCTCTTGGCTGCGGTTTTCTGTGCCTTCACGTACCACTTGGCTGTGTACAGCACCGTATCCTCTGACGGCACGCGCAGCTGGTCTGAGCTGAGCAGCAGCTGCATTGCCGGCAGCGGCAGCGCCAGCAGCAGCGCTTGCCGCTGTGCATCCGGCCACACTGCCTGCAGGTCGCCCAGAGCAGCAACTAGCAGCTTCTGTATCCTGCCGCCGGCATCAGCTGCTGTGACTGCTGCCAGACCTGCCGTGCTGTCCCTGCAGCAGGCTGCATGTTTGACAATGCTTGGCAGCAGCTGCAGCAGGCAGGCGGGCCATACAGGCAGACCAGCCAGGGCCTCAAGCGCTGCCGCTTCAAGGCCTGGCTTTGACTCTGCTGCTGCTTGCAGTGCCTGCAGCGCCTGCTGTCCTGCAGCCTCTGCGTTCACCATGTCTGCTATAACTACTGCGTGCACCACCTGCTGCTGCTCCAGGCTGCTGATGGCATCAGGCACGCCATACATTGCCGCTATGACTGCCTCTGCTGCTGGCAGCTGCTCTGCAGAGTTGATTGTCAAGTACACTTTGGGCCGCTCAATTGCCGTGGCGCGGTTAGCTGTGCTGCTGCTGCTGCTGCTGCTGCTGCTGCTGCATGCTCTGGTATTGGGGGTGGCCGGGGGCTGCGGGATTGGCTGCCAGCACTGCGCCTGATGTACAGCAGCAGCAGCAGATACACATATGCATACAGTGTACTGAGCACATTGCTTGTGCTACAAACATGAGATGCTCATGACAGTGTGCATATTGCTTTAACACAGCAACTGCAACTTGCGCTGTCGGTGGTGCTTCATACGGCCTGATCAGGTTAGAGGCTACCCAGCAGCTGGCTATTGGCGCTGCCTCTCCTGCTGCTGCATCCATTGCACCGCTCTGATGCTCTGCAAGCGTAGCATTGGCGCACCAATGCTCACCGCGCTCGGGGTTGCATACGCAGGCAGCAGCACAATTGGAGTTGCAACTCCTGCACTGCTGTATGTGCAGCACTATGCAGCAGACACCCAAGCCTTCTCACCTGCTGCCGCATAAAGTACTCGCTGTTGTCCAGAATGAAGTTATGCGCAGGAAAGCTGGCGAGCTGCACAGCATCCCCTGCAGCAGCAGCACCATCAGCAGCTGGTGCTGCTGCTGACCTGCTTGCCCGCCTGGCACGCTTGGCAGCTGGGGCAGCATCCTGATCGACCAATAACCAGGTCGACATCAGCGCGCACGTTGCCAACCGCTTCTTGCCTGAAGTACTTGGAAGGAAAAGCCATGCCTGCACTGATGTGCAGGTGTGGTGCCCTCGTCAAGCCAGTTGAGCTGTTGAATCAAAGATAAGACACCAAAGCTTCTTGTAGGAAGATTTTTCATCAGCCCAGCTGACCACTGTCAGAACTTCTTGCGACAGGGGCAACTTGCCCACAGTGCGACTTTGCGCCAAGCACAAGTGTAGGCGGTATCGAATGTTTGACAGCGTGGTGACCTGTTGGATCCTCTGCATCTTTACACGTCTGTGTTGACAGGTCGATGTACCTCGAGATGCATATAACACGTCCAAGGTATCCAGCAGGGAGCATGTCTTAGAACCTAGCTAGGGTGTCCATAGATAGCTGATAATCGCCTGCGTGGCTTTCACACTCGGCGAATGACTGCATCCCCCTCTAGTTCTTAGTACGGACAATCAGGTACTGGCTGCATGCAGCAACACAGGCTGCTGTCCGACAGGTGAGTCACCAAAAGCAATGGCCATGGATGAAGACGTGGTACAATACAAATATGCAGCATTATTGCTAGGGCTGATCCTGTGTGTACCAGTGTCACAACCAATCCTGCTTACAGGCATCAGAGGAGCACGCAGTGCTCAATGAGATGGCAGCCCACTTCGACCCCATGCCATGCAGTGCACCGTCTGATAATCGCAACAGAAGTCACAGAGCACGGCATACAACGGTACAACCAACTTTACAACCGGCCAGCTCTCAATCAACTGGCCGGCTGCCACACACTTTGGCAGGCCCTGCGGCAGCAAAACACCTGAAATGATGCAAAATGTTCGGCCAAGTGTTGGCCGGGCAAAGCAGCCACAAGCAGCAGCAGTAGCAGCAGCCAGCCACATCTCTGCCAGCCATGCTTGGAATGCAGCAGCAGCAGAGACAGCAGCGCAGGTTGTTTACAGCTCACACACGTGCCAGTGCCTCTGTACCAGCCGCCCTCACTGTATATACAGCATCGGCACACCAACAGCACACGCTCTGCAGCCTCAACAACAACAGCAGCAGCAGCAACCTCACGGCAACATCCCATCCCCGCCTGCAATCTCAACCCCGCCACCACTACAGCAATCAGCCCTGCAGACCACCAGCGGCGCCAGCCAAACACCTAACCAACACCTAACACCCGTGGCAGCAGCAGCCACAACAACAGCAGCCACCGCCACCTCAAGCCACCATGCCCAACCCTACCCCCGCAGCTGCCTCACCCCCAACACCACCACTGCAATCAGCCCGGCCCACACCATTGCTAAACCCAAGCCCTGGCTCTGCAAATCAAGCAGCAGCCGGCTCAAGCCAGCAGCCCCATCCCCACCCGCAGCAGCTGCTTCACCCCCGCCACCACAGCAACAATCAGACCTGCAGACACCAGCGGCGCCAGCCGCACACCAAAGCAACACCACAGCGTCGGCTCCGAAGCAGCAGCATGCTCAAGCCAGCAGCCCCATCCCCAACCGCAGCAGCTGCTTCACCCCCGCCACCACAACAACTATCAGACCTGCAGACACCAGCGGCGCCAGCCGCACACCAAAGCAACACCACAGCGTCGGCTCCGAAGCAGCAGCATGCTCAAGCCAGCAGCCCCATCCCCAACCGCAGCAGCTGCTTCACCCCCGCCACCACAACAACAATCAGACCTGCAGACACCCCCGGCGCCAACCGCACCCCAAACCAACACCACAGCATGGGCTGCGCAGCAGCAGCAGCAGCAGCAGCATGCTCAGGCCAGCAACCCCATCCCCACATGCAGCAGCTGCCTCACCCCCGCCACCACCACCGCAACCAGCCCCGCCCACACCAGCGGTGGCAGCCAAACAGCAAACCAATACCACAACATTGGCTCCGCAGCAAGAGCACCAACAGCAGCAGCAGCAGCAGCAGCAGCACGATCACGCCAGCATCCCCACCCCCACCCGCAGCAGCTGCTTCACCCCCGCCACTAGCACTGCAATCAGCCCCGCCCACACCAGCGGCGGCAGCCAAACAGCAAACCAACACCACAACATCGGCTCCGCAGCAAGAGCACCAACAGCAGCAGCAGCAGCACGTTCACGCCAGCATCGCCATCCCCACACGCAGCATCTGCTTCACCCCCGCCACCAGCACTGCAATCAGCCCCGCCCACACAAACGGCGCCAGCCGGATCAGCGTCTGCAGCCTGTTATACGGAATGGTTGTAGACATAATCGTCTGAAAGAGTGACGCATGCACCGCCCGCTTCATGCCCGGCAGCAGCCGCAGCAGCGGCAGCAGCATGAAGAAGGAGATCCAGGCTACGCGGGCGAGGGTTTTGGGCAGCGGGTCTTTGAAAAGCTGTGGCGGGCGGCGCACCCAGGAGTTCTCCTCTTCCATGCGCTGCAGCGCGTGCACCTGCGCATGTAATGCAGTGCGGAACTGTCAGTGGTATAACCTCAGATAACATTGCTGTTGTTAATGTTGTTGACACAAGAATTCTCCTCTTCCATGCGCTGCAGCGCGTGCACCTGCGCACAACAATGCAAGACGGCTTGCCAAGTGAGTTTTTACTGGAACTCCCAAATCATGTTGCTGTTGATTGACAGATGCACAGGAGTTCTCCTCCTCCATGCGCTGCAGCGCGTGCACCTGCGTGCGCAAAAATGCAAGACGGCATTTCAAGTGAGAAGTTGCAGGATGTAACAATGCATGTTGATGTTGGTTTGACTGTTACACAGGATTTCTCTTGTTCCGTGCGCTGCAGCGCGTGCACCTGCGTGCAAGACGGCATTATGAATGTGACTTGGTAGATAATCGTATTGCTGGTGGTCTAACTAGCGTACATGGGTTCTCCTCCTCCATGCGCTGCAGCGCGTGTACCTGCGCACAGCAATGCAGACGGCAGTGCTTGTGAGAAATACTAACTTACTTCTCAACAGGTGTGCACATCCATGCGCTGCAGCGCATGTTGTTGTCATCACCTCGGGCAGCCGCTGCTGCTGAGCTCGAGTGCTGGGCAATCTTGCATTGATGCTACAACACACTTGAAAACAACACCCTTTTTCATCCACAAATCACCTGGCCACCGCACCTGAGGCAGCCGCTGCTGCTGGAAGCGCGCCAGGCCAGCAGCCACGTCATGTCCAAACACCAAGTACATCAAGCCAACGGACACAAACTGACTGCTGGACATCCATGTTGCAGTTCAAAGAGGCACAGGTGCATCTAGTGTTAAGCTGCGAGCCGTTTGCATGGAAGAAGCAGACGGGTTACACCTTGACAGTGAGCACAGGCAACTACGTTGCAACGAACACCCAAAGATCTGGAAAGCTGCAGGCCGCACCTGAGGCAGCCGCTGCTGCTCAAACCTGCTCAGGCCAGCCGCCACGTCATGCCCGGACTGCTGCAGCGCCGCAGCCAGCAGCTTGCCGTCCTCCAGTGCACTGTTGCAGCCCTGGCCCATCTGCGGCGTCACGTTATGGCCTGCAGGGGGCAGCACATGTAGGCAAGCAGGAGCATGATGCAGCAGACAGACATGCAGCAGGTGCAGTGAGGTTCGAAATGTGGAGGCATGCCGTCCTCCAGTGTGCTGTTGTGGCCTGCAGGAGGCGGCAGGCATCAACAGGGAAGGACAGACAGTTTGACACAGCAGACAGACAGGGCACAGGTGCAGCGACTCCAAAGTAGTGGAGGCATGCATCCTCCAGCGCGGTGTTGCAGTCCTGTCCTAGCAGCAGGCATGGCCAGCAGGGACAAGATGCAGCAGGCAGAGGTGGCAGCAAATGCAGCGACAGTCATGCGGTAAACTACAAACAACATGCCGCTTGGCAGCTGGTGAATGCCCAAGTGCCGCCGTCATACAGTGGCTGTCATTATGTGCCGGCAAATCAAATCTGCCACCCAACCCACGAAGTGTGAAACGTGATGGTCTGAGGCTGTTGTAGGTGTGCTGCTCACAGCAGCAGCAGCAGCAGCAGCCTCCCACCTGCATCCCCCAGCAGCACCACTCCCAGGCTCGGCGCAGCCAGCTGGCTGACAAGGTTCATGGGGCTGATCCTGCAGCAGCAGCAGCAGCAGCAGCAGCAGCGGCGGCAGCGTGAACAGCTTACACCCAGGGTGGTTTTAACACGGCAGGGCAAACCATCACGCGTACCGCGCCACTGACCCCTTGGGCGCCACCATCATCCCCCGTGCATATGAGCACAGCGCAGCTGCACCATCAGCGGCAGTCGCGAGTCAGGAAGGTCCTGGAGTGGGCATAGCACACACATCTTGACCAGCCAGCCAGGCGTTACACATCCCCAACCACGCACCTGCTGGGCTTGCCATCTGCTGCGCCATGAGAGGTACCCATGAATCAGGGAATCCTGGCGGCGCAAACATGGCCACTGCCGCCTCATGGCCCGCCACGTCACCCGCCATGGCCTCAAATAATGTTCCCACCATAACAAAACATCCAGAGCCAGATTGAAAACTGGTGCCATCCAAAGCATATCAAACCTCTAAGCTAATCTAGCATGGCCATGGCAAGCACGTCCTCTGCAGGTTGAATAATTATCCATCCCTTGCCCACCTGCTGGGCTTCACACTTGCCATCTGCCGTGCCATCAGCGGCAGCCAGCTGTCAGGGAATCCTGGCGGCGCAAAGATGGCCACTGCTGCCTCATGGCCCGCCACGTCACCCGCCATGGCCTCAAACTTGCCAGGCGGCTGGTACAGCGTGCCGCTCCATGTGCCGCCTGCATCAAGTGATTGACACATGGATCGACACATGAAACTTTGATACATACGTAGATCGATCTTTCATTCTGGCTGGTACAGCGTGCCGCTCCAGGTGCCGACATCAGATTGGTTGAATAGAGGCCACTGATTATGGTTGGTTATAGCTTTGTCGGCAGCAGCAACCAAGGGGCAAGCGAGGTGAGCCCTCTCAGCGAGCTGGTGCCAACCATCAACTGCATCCTCACCTGCGTTGAGGAAGAGCGTGATGCTGCCAGCGGCACAGCAGCCATCATGACACATTTGCTGCATGCATGCTTAGAACGCCTGCGGTAGAATACGTGCTATCAATGCCAGTAGCCCTATCATGTCACATACAATGTGTAGCCCTATACTGTCTCATACAATCTGTAGGCGCCTCACCTGCGTTGAGGTAAAGCGTGATGCTGCCGGGGCTGGGCTGGTTGGGCTGCGGGTTGTTGAAGGCGAAGAACGTCATGCCCGGGTCAGCGGAGCCAGCAGTGCCGGCAGCAGCAGCAGCACTGAACAGACAAGCAGCGGCAGCAGCAGCAGCAATGATAGATGAGGTTCACAGCAGATGAGTGGTGTTGAAGGCAAAGAAGGTCATCCCAGGATCAGCGGAGCCAGCAGTACCGGCAGCAGCAGCGGAGCCTGCAGTGCCGACAGCAGCAGCGGCACTGCAGACCCAAGCAGCAGCAGCAGCAGCAGCAGCAGCAGCAGCAGCAGCAGCAGCAGCAGCAGCAGCAGC
>RWJK01000066.1:0-18575 GCA_004335835.1 Scenedesmus sp. ARA3 | reverse complement strand
TGCGCTCACCCGGTTGCTGCGTGTGCGCTCACCCGGTTGCTGCGTGTGCGCTCACCCGGTTGCTGCGTGTGCGCTCACCCGTTTGCTGCGTGTGCGCCCAGCCCTGCTGCATAGGAAGGCAGCAGCTGCCGTATGCCGTCATTCCAGGGCAGGTTGTGGAAGGCCTTGTACTCCATCTCTGCTACAGGGCTGGTCAGCTGCTGCACCTGCAGGCGGCCGCAATCAAAAATACAGTAACATATGTGATGATGGTCATATGCTGCACCTGAAAGCAGCGGCATTGACAGGACAAACGGCAGTAACATCACATGCTGAGCGCTGCACATCCTCCACAAAAGCAGGCTCTCATATTTAAATGGCAAGGGAAGGCGCGGCATGCACAGCAGGGCATGCAAAGACCACACGGCATTCTGAGAGCCTTGCAACAGTGCCAAGGCCGTACTGGGTGAAGTCCGCACATTTGATGTACAGCAATGGGGTGTAGGTTGAGGATTTATGACCCTGCTTACCTTGAAGCTCGGCAGTGCTGCAGCCATGGCGTCCCTGACAGCACTGCCGGAGCCGTCAGCGCCAATCAACAGATCATATTGCAGCTCCAAGGGGCCACTGCGAGCAGCAGCAGCAGCAGCAGCAGCAATGCCGGCAGTGGTGGCAGTGAGCTAGGTGGCCTGACACCCGATTGGCAGCAGGCAGCAGCAGCAGCAGCAGCAGCAGCAGTTGCAGGGTGCTCGCTGCACATGCTGCGCAGAGCTCAATGGTCCTTCATCAACGAATGACACTTGACACAACTTGTGCACAGCAAGATGCAGTAACGCACAGGAGATTGCACGCATCAGAGTCTGCTTATCCTGCCCCACTCACCTGCCGGCGCCAGCCTGCGGCACAGCATTGCTGCTGCTGCCCACTTGGCAGCGAAGTGTCTTTGCCTGCAGGTCGAATGCAGCTGGCTGCGCATTCCAGTGGAAGGTGATGCCCTGGGGGTGCCGCGTTGAGGCTTCGTTCACCAGGAACGCAGCAAGGCCCTGGCGGTCAACGCCCACTGCAGCAACAGCAGCAGCAGCAGCAGCAGCAGGAGCAGCAGCAGCGGTCAATGCCGACTGCAGCGTGGTGCAGAAAAAGCGCAGTGTCAACTAGTATCAAGAACTGCCAGTGGAAGGCCATGCGTTGCGGGTGCCGCGTTGAGGCTTCATTCACCAAAAACGCTGCAAGGCCCTGGCGGTCAACGCCCACTGCAGCAGCAGTGTGGTGCAGCAGCAGCACAGTAACAAACAGTTGTTGACATAGAAACACAGTCAATTGCATGCAAGCAGGCTAGTCGTGTCAGGTAATGCAAGTGGAAGATGATGCCTTGCGGGCGACGTGTTAAGGCTTCATTCACCAGGTAGGCTGCAAGGCCCTGACGGTCAAATCCCAATGCAGCAGCAGCGTAGTGCGGCAACAGCAAAGTGTCAATGTAGTTGTTTCAAGAACTGCCAGTGGCAGGCGATGGCCTGAGGGTGCCGCGCTGAGGCTTCGTTCATCAAAAAGGCTGCCAGGCCCTGGCGGTCAAACTCCACTGCAGCAGAAGCAACAAGCAGTTGTGTTTACAAAGCTTCAGCAAGCCGGCTGCAACGGGTGAGTTACCAACAGCATGCAACTTACACCCGTATTTCAGAATAGGGGAGCAGACGAGCAGCTGCAGCACACCCAGCCCCTCACCAATGCGCGTGTCAGGTGTGAATGGCTCCTCTACGCGCGTGCGCTCTTGTAGCATCATTGAAGCAGTGTCCAAGGCACATCACTGACACAAATCATATATTCCAAAGTCGAACATGGCCACCAACACCTGTAATCACTCACCAAAGCGTGTATCAGGTGTGAATGGGTCCTCCACGTGTTTGCCGCTCTTGTATGCATCATCAAAGCAGCCATCCCCGGCACAGCAATGCATCGGGAGCAAGGTGTGCAGAATTGCCACCCAAAACTCATCTGGTTTCTCACCAATGCGTGTATCAGGTGTGAATGGGTCCTCCACGCGCTTGCCGCTCTTGTATGCATCATCAAAGCAGCCATCCCCGGCACAGCAATGCATCGGGAGCAAGGTGTGCAGAATTGCCACCCAAAACTCATCTGGTTTCTCACCAATGCGTGTATCAGGTGTGAATGGGTTCTCCACGCGCTTGCCGCTCTTGTAGCATCATCAAAGCAGTGTCCAAGGCACCATACTGACACAAATGATGAACACGAAGTTGAAAAACGGCCACCAACACCTGTATTTTCTCACCAATGCGTGTGTCGGGTGTGAAGGGGTCTTCAACGCTTGCTGGCCGCTCTTGTATGCATCAAAGCAGCCAGTCCAGGCAAACATGGCCAACACACCCACACTCCAGCCCCTCACCAATGCGCGTGTCAGGTGTGAAGGGGTCCTCCACGCGCTTGCCGCTCTTGTATGCATACACGCTGCCACGCATCGGCCGCCCAACAGACAGAGGTACCGTCAGCCCTACGCCATCCAGCGCCCGCAGACCTCGCTCGCCTGCAGTTTTGGTTGGACGCAGCAGCAGCAGCAGCAGCAGCAGCAGCAGCAGCAGCAGCAGCAGCACATGGATATGCAAGCGGCAGTTGAACTCCCGTTGTGTGCAAACCTAGCACGATGTGCTGCTGCTGTCTCCCGGAGCAGCTCTCGAGCTCAAGCACAGCAGGCATGCAGAGCGCCCAACAGCTGCTGTGTTTGCGCTGTGCATGCAGACACTGCTGTGCTTCGTGCACTCTAACGTTGTTGGGCAGCAAGTTCAATATAATGCCATTATCCATGCATCCCCAGAAGATGCAGGCTGCGTGCATGGAAAACAAATTGTGTCCATGCCTGCCCAACTCACCTAGCCCTGTCAGGTAGGTCCGCTTCTTGTCTGCTTCCAATTCAGCAGGGTGCCCACGCCGCTCCAGCACATGCACCATTTAGCTAAGCAGGCATGCAGAGCGCCTGATAGCTGTGTTTGCATTGTGTATGCAGCCACTCCTTTGCTTGGGACAGCAAGCTCATCTCATCTCCCAACCCCATGCAGCTAGATTGCAAGCAGCGCACATTGACAGTATGCGTGTGCCCCTCTCACCAAGCCCTATCAGGTAGGTCCGCTTCTTATCTGCTTCCATTTCAGCAGGGTGCCCCCGCCTCTCCAGAACATGCACCCTGTAATTATCAGCCGCCAGGTATAGAGCAGCCGTAACACCAGCTGGGCCAGCACCCACTACCACAGCAGTGCCCCTGCACAGCAGCAGCAGCAGCAGCAGCAGCAGCAGCAGCAGCAGCAGCAGCACATGCACCCTGTAGCCGTCAGCCGCCAAGTACAGTGCAGCAGTCACGCCAGCAGGCCCGGCACCCACCACCACAGCAGTGCCCCTGCACAACAGCAGCAGCAGCAGCAGCAACAGGCACATGCACCCTGTAACCGTCAGCTGCCAGGTATAGTGCAGCAGTCACGCCAGCTGGCCCAGCACCCACCACCACAGCAGTACCCCTGCACAGCAGCAGTGCGTGTGAGCAGCAGCAGCAGCACATGCCTCTGTAATCATCAGCTGCCAAGTACCGTGCAGCAGTCACGCCAGCTGGCCCGGCACCCACCACCACAGCAGTGCCCCTGCACAACAACAGCAGCAGCAGCAGCACATGCCTCTGTAGCCGTCAGCCGCCAATGACAGTGCAGCAGTTATGCCAGCGGGCCCGGCACCCACCACCACAGCAGTGTCCCTGAACAACAGCAGCAGCAGCACATGCCTCTGTAGCCGTCAGCTGCCAAGTACAGCGCAGCAGTCACGCCAGCGGGCCCGGCACCCACCACCACAGCAGTGCCCCTGCACAGCATTGAGCAGCAGTAGGCAACTGCAGCTCAAGGCATCGAGCTGAGACCAGCATGCGAATGAACACATGCAAGCGGTGGTCCTGGTGTTTGCTCTGGCTGCTGTACACATCATAACTACCGCCTCATAACATTCAGTACGCCTCAGCACCGGCTGCAAGGCCACACCTGCCGCTCTCACCTGTATAACCTGTCAGCATCACTCCCTGGCTGGCCAGCTGCTGCAGCGCTGGTGCTGGCGCTGCTGTGCTCGGCCACCGTAGCAGCGCTTGCTGCTGCTGCTGCTGCTGCTGCTGTGGGGCTGAGGGCTGTTGCATCAGGGGCCAGGCTTGAAGCTGCAGGGGCCAGGGAGGCTGCCTCAGGGGCAAGCGGCTGGGCTGGGCTGCAGGCACACAGCACAGCGGCAGCAGAAAGACATGAGTGAGGCAGTGTGGTGTGAATCGGAGGTGTGAGCCGGTGGTATGGTTGCAGGAAGGTTGCAGACACAATTACATATAAATGCACCACCCCACCCCAGGATGCTGCTGCATCAGGGGCCAGGTGTGATGCTGCAGGAGCCAGGGAGGCTGCCTCAGGCGCAAGCGGCTGGGCTGGGCTGCAGGCATTGAGCACGGCGGTGGCACACATAAATGAGTGAGGCAGTGGCGTGAGGCGGAGGTGTGAGCCGGTGGTATGGTTGCAGGAAGGTTGCAGACACAATGACGAATGAGTGCGCCACCCAACCCCAGGATGCTGCTGCAACAGTATGAACATCAGGCTTGATGCTGCAGGAGCCAGGTAAGCCGCCTCAGGCGCAAGCGGCTGGGCTGGGCTGCATGGTACCAGCATGGTGGAAAGGACCAGCAGAATGCATTTGGGTGAGGCCGTAGTTGGTGGCATGTGCAATTGCAAACAAGATAAGCTACGCTAGAAAGCTACTGCAGTACAGCAGCAGTGGAGCAGCGGAATGAGTGTAAGTGCTGGCAGCAGCACCGCGAGGCATGCCATTGCCCATAGTACTCGAGACAAGAGCGCGCCGGTACAGGGGCATGCTGGTGTGTTGACCAGTACGGCGCTGCCAACCCACCTGCTGTTGCTGCTGCTGTTGGTGCTGCGGGGTGGCTGCAGCCTGCACCTCCTCCTCGGTCCTGCTGCTGCTGCACTGCTGATGTTGCTTGGTGCAAGGCCTGGCACAAGGCGCCTGCTGCTGCACTGCAGGACGCTTCTGCTGTGCCTTGGAAGCGCCAGTGGCCTGCTGGTGCTATGCAGCATCGCAGGGGAGTGTGCCTGCAAGCATGTCATCAGCAAGGTATGCAGCGAACAATGGGATGGTGGGGTGTGGGGTGTAGCTGCTTGGATATGCTTGCAGCAGCGGGGGCATCTTGCAGGACAGAAGCTGTGAGGAATGGGAGGCATTAAAACTATCAGGTTTGTCTGCCAACATCTTGGATGAGCAGAGGTGGTTATGCCTGTGGCAATCTGTGCTTGCAATGCTCCTGACAAGGTATTTTGCAGGCACTCTTCTAAATGCAGGTATCTGTGCGTATCCTTGCAGCAGGCACACACCTTGCATGCAGGAGTGCATGTATCGGGCTGTGTTGCAGTGCAAGCACACCATATATGGCATGTGTGCCACAAGCATTGAATGAGTGGATTCAGCAGACGCACAGGCTGCTATGGAAAGTCTTGCCAGGTCAGCACCAGTGGATGGTGCAGGGGCATGGCCCTGAAAGCAGCAGCTGAAGCTGCAGGGTGCTCACCTGTGCATGCAGCCGCGCCAGAGCCATGATTGTAATTCGCTCAAGCGTGTAAAGTTGTGACCGAGCGTTGCTCTGACAAACTATGCCTGCTTCAAGGCAGGAAGTTGTGGCGGGTATGAACTTGACGACAGCTGCAGCACAGCGTGTCCGGGCTCAGTGCAACTATGCAATGTTTCGTTTTCTTGAAGATCAGCCCACTCGGCCTGAGAGCAGACTATACCTCAGTTGCATACGCGCACAAGTTGCAGCAGCAACACCAAGAATGCCAGTCACTCTCGGACGTGACCCAAACAATCGTTGAATGCAAAGCAACCAACCTGCGTTGTCCAGCCGCGTACGTAGACATCTGCTTGCTGCGAAACGCTGTCTTGAGCTCGTTCAAATTGCTTTTAGGGTTCTTATATACTACCCTTCCTTGCTGGCGTTTCGTTGCGTGAGAGCATCAGCACCGCTCGTGTGTGCACAACCAGGGGCTGCCTGCAATCGCTGTCGTCAACCTTTCGTCAGGTGGACTGCCGCGGATCACGGAGCAGCATGAGCAGCAGCAAAGGGGTAACATGCAGCAGAGTGCTGCACCACCCCAGCAGCTTGCACCGTAGACCGTCCAGGCTTGCCAACAAAGCAGCATTGAAGTTGCACACACGATCACAGGCAGCTGCGTCAAGAAATGCTGTAACAGCAGGCGCCAGCTCAGCTGCAACAAAGCAGGCTGCTGCCAGCACCACAAACGCTTGCCAGGTCACTGCTCAAGACACATTCAATGCGGTGGTGGCCAACATGCCTACGTCAGGCACTGGGTAAGCACCCATGTTCATGCAAATCTTTCTGCCTCGCGGGCAGCACGGCACTCAGTGCACCAGTGACTGGTGTATGCATTATCAGCCACAGCATGGTATATTTCACACTTGCTGGTACTTGTGCAAGGAGATCAAGTGGGACGCTCAGCAAAGCAGCAGCTGTTACAATAGCAGGTTTTGCTTATGAAAAGTACTGGCGTCGCTCTCCGCAAGGCCTTCGTGTGAGCTTGCAGGAGACCCATGACTTCGTCACACCAACCAAATATCCTTGCACCACTCCCCTGCAGGGCACTGCTCGGCCATGGAGGACGATGGGAGCGCTGGCAACCACCCTCCACATCAGCAGCAGCAGTTGATGCTTCCAGAGACCACCAACCCTCAAACAGCAGCAGCAGCAGCCAGCAGTGGCAGCTGCTCAGCAGCGGCCAGTCCATGTATGCCTTCCAGCCAGGGCAGGACCCCTCCTGCAGCATCACTGTGCATGTGATGGAGGCGGCTGATGCTGCCCCAGTGCTCATGACAGACTGCACCACAGCTGCAGGTGGGTGGTGTTGGGTGGTCAAAGTGGTCAAAGGGGCCGCTGCCTGTTGTCATTGCTGTTCGCATGTGATGGAGGCGGCTGATGCTGCCCCAGTGCTCATGACAAGACTGCACCAAAGCAGCAGGTATGTGCTGAATGATGCGTACTTTGAAAAACCAGTGCCAGCATCATGTCCGTCAGAACAGAGCAAAGGGAGCAGAGGTCCGGCACGAACACTGTGCATGTACCAGCACTGGTCAACAAGCTCCATGCTGCAGCAATCCGCAGTGCATCATGCCACTGTAGCCGTTCCAGAAGCTGGCTGTGTGAGCCGGTCATTGGGCAATCAGCAACAGCAATGTCTGTCCCTTGCACAACGCAGGCGCCCTTGCTTGCATGTCGAATTGCTTGGTTGATCCCCTTGCATCAGCAACACACAAGCAGGCGGAGGTCATGGCAGTGCCCTTGCTGACATGACTTGTCTGCTCGCACGTATTTCTACTGCAGGTGATCAGGGCAGCAGCAGCAGCAGCGCTGGCGTTATGCGCTCCACCAACCAGTTCAACGTGGGGGATGTGTGGTTCCTGGTGAGGGCCCTGTGCTTGACAGAGCAGCAAGAAAGAAAGAAAGCAGGAAAGCTGTCTTGTGTTTGTCTGTGATCTTGCTGTTGTTTGTACACATGTCCTGTGCTGCACTACCATTGGTTGCACAGGACAGCTATGCTCTTTGCTGCAGCAGCTGCCAGCTGACAGAGTGCAGAAGCGCAGCCTGTGGCGACGCTTTGGCTCCTGTGCTGCACTAGTTGTTCTGGCTACAGCGGCTATGCGATACATGCACATATTCATATTATCTCAACTGCTACAAACCTGCGGCTGCCAACCACTGCATGCAGCCGCACCTGCCTGAGCCAGGCACTGACAGCGGCTTAAACCTGCTGCGGCTGTGGGCCGGTAACGAGCATGGGTTCGCTATGGCACCTGTACGGCTGCCGCAGCAGCTGCTGGCGGCTGCTGCAGGAGCCGCCGATAGTGCTGCCGCGCATGCTGCGGCAGCGCCGTGGATTGCCAACCTGTACGTGAAGGTGCGTTGGGTGGTGCTGCCACTGGCGGCTTTTGTAGCCGTGGCAGCAAGCTGTGTTTTGCTGCTGCTGCATACCTCAATAAGTGTATGCTGCCCACTTGCTCACCATCTCCTCTGCCTGCCTGCCTGCCTGCCTGCCTGCCTGCCTGCCTGCCTGCCTGCCTGCAGCACCCCTCTCTAGAGCCCGGGATAGGCCGCAGGTGGGGCTGGAACGTACAGTATGCACCAGCCCAAACCCCAGCCACAACAACCCCAGCCACCCACCCAACTGCCCAGAGCAGCAGCAGCAGCGGGTGGGGCCTGCAGCACATCCACCACACCAGCCTGGGCATGCTGCTGGTGGATGATGTGGCGCAAGGCATGCAGCCGGGAGGGCCGCAAACGCTGCCTCCTGCAAACAACATAACGTGAGCACGCGCCTACACTGCCTTTTCGTAGAAACACAACCCTTTCATGGTCTGTTTAGTGCAGGAAGGCATGCAGTCGGGAGGGCCGCAGACGCTGCCTCCCACCAACAACATAAAGTGAGCACGCGCTTGATAATTGAGGATGTCTTCGAATGCCATTTCAAGATGCAGTTCAGGAGCTGGGGAGGGCATGCAGCCTGGGGGGCAGCAGACGCTGCCTCCTGCAAACAACACAACGTCAGCACGCGCAACATAACAAGAGTGCCTTTTACGACGGCTGCTCACTAGCGGCAGCGCCCTTTATAGTGGGTGTCTCAATGCATTGGGGCATGTGGCACGCAACCTCCTGATGAGCGACATGCAGGCCCTGCTGCAGCTGTGTATGTTGCGCTTGCCTTGCAAGGGGTTGTCGGCGTTACAGGCTGTGTGACGCTGTTGCTACTGCTTTACGCCAACATGCTGCTGCTGACGGCCAATGTCATGCCATGCCTGATGCGTACAAAAGGCTGCATCAGTGCATCTCTGCATGCCGTGCTGCTGACTGCTGCAGGCCTCCTGCCGGTGACATCCACAGCATCATGTCACAGCCGCAGCACCAGGGCCTGGCCGGCACTGGCTTGCACTAGGCACTGCAATCAACCGATGCATGCATATCTTTGCCATGCTGCTGACTGCTGCAGGGCTCCTGCTGGTGGCATTGGCGCCTTCACGGCACAGCCAGAACACAGAGGCATGACCGGCATTGGGCTGCGCTAGCGCACTGCAATGACATTTGCATTCCAAATCTGCCTTGCTGCCGCCAACTGCAGGCGTCCCGTTGGTGGCATTGACGGCTTCATGGCACATCAGCAGCACCAGCACCAGGACCTGACCGGCACCGCGCTGCACTTTGCTTACGACAGAAGCAGCGGCCAGCTGACGCGACGCGACATCAGCACCTGCAGCTGGACTCCTAGCAGCACAGTGGCTGTAGCTAGTAGCCAGGGCGATGCAGATTTAGCAGCAGCCAGCAGCAGCAAGGAGAGCTGGCCGGTGCTGGAGCATTGGTACAGCAGTGACGGCTACACCAAGGTCCCTGCAAGCCTGCAAGCACCGCTAGCTGCAGGACAGCCAGTGGTGATTGAGGCAGGAGCGTTAATCCTATGCGCAGTTGAAGGTGTGAATGGCCAAGCAGCAGACGGTGGTGGCTCCGGTTCAGCAAACAGCAAGAGCAGCAGCAGCGGTAATGTCGGCGGCAGCGGTAGCGTTGGCAGGCCTGCAGCAGTGGTGAGGTGGCTGTTGAGCTACAGCGCAGCAGATGGCCTGCTGCAGTCTGCCAGGCTGGAGCGGTACCAGCTGTGAAGAGCGTCTTATCTATCTCCTGCTACATGACGCAGGTGCATTGTTCTACATGAAGTTCAGCTGAGCATCAATGCTCAGTCAGATGTAGCTCTGGCTGGCTGAGGCAGCTTCCAGCACTGCCATGCATGGTGTATCAGGGAGTGATGCGGTGTAGTGTGTTGTGTTGCTTCACAGGAGGCTACAATTGCTTTTGCTAGGGCTGTAGGAAGGGGCAGAAACTGCACAGGGAGCCGACAACAGGGCAGAACTGATCCTATGCCAGCTGGAATGCCATGTCATTGCTAACGAGTGGCGATACCGTAACGTAAAGCTTACATCAAGCCCTCTGAGTTCATGAGCGCTTGGGTGGTGCACTTTCCCAATTTTATACTCCAATTTTATACTATGGTGCACTTGCAGCAGGGCGCCATGCGCACGTCTGACGTGACAATCACACGAACCCTAATGAACATACCAGCATGCGTGCATGTTCACACGCTGAGCTCGCAGTCTCGTGTAACAGCTGTTCAATAATCGCTTGATTTTAGTAGCTAGGCGAGCAGATCGTGGCGCCAAGTGCTGATCTCAGGCCTCGCATCCCTCGTCCGTTCCGACGTGCCACTAACTGCATCGTTTGGCAGGCCCTCGCTACTAGGTAAACCCTTTGTTCGCGTAAGCCTCTCAAACTTGCTAAAATGCTCCTCAGGCGCTCATCACCCGCTGGGAGTTGCCATAGTACCAGCAGCAGCAGCAGCAACAGCAGGTTCAGAGCGCCATGCCTACAACGCCAAAGAGTGATTCTATGTGCCCAGCAGACTGCAGACGTTTCAAATGCTCATCAGCAGCGACAGCTGCAGCAGCAGGAGCAGCAGCGTGCTTTTGCTGCGCTCAAGGCAGCAGCACCAGTGTGCTCAGCACAGCTGCAGGTGCAGCAAGGTGGAATTGGCCTTGCAGCAACCACCAGGATAGAGGCAGGGCGGACTGTACTGCAGCTTCCAAACCACAATGCCCTGATTGTGCTTAAACAAGGTAAGTGCCAGCCTGTTCATCTGCCCTGTAACATCACACCTGAAAGCAGCAGCAGCAGCAGCAGCAGCAGCAGCAGCAGCAGCAGCAGCAGCACCAGTCGCACCAACAGCTGCCTGGCCTGTCAATGCTGTGCACGAGCAGTACACGTCACGCCTGCAGGCCTACTAGGCTAGTAGCCACATAGCTAAGCAGCCTGATGCATGCCAGCAACACCTGTCAAGGCAGCTGTATACCTCTGCTGCCAATCAAAAAATCTGTGTGCCTCGCGCCACGCACGGTGTGCTTTGCTGCAGGCAGTAGCAACATGCTATTTGCAGTGTGGCCACAGAAGCATCCGGATGCACTGCCAGCTGCTATCCCTCTAGTAGGTTTTACGGGTGAACCCCAAACCTTGGACCTTTGAACTGTCTGCTCTGCCGCATCCTACACAGGCTCTGCAAGGGAGGCAGTAGCTGCATGGCAGCAGCAGTTCCTCATGCCCTGGGAGGAGCAGCATGGCCAATTGCCAAAACAACTCAAGGACTTCATTGCAGGTGAAGAGGAGGACATGAGTGGATCAAAGAAGATCTGCATAATGGATAAGGGATAGCTGTCGGACAGCTGCTGTGGCAGCAGCAGCAGCAGCAGCATGGCCTGCTGCGAGCAGCGCAGTACTGAGTGGACTGTGATGCGCATTGCCCATTGTGCACTGCGTCATGGCTGATTGTCAGCTTCTTTTTAGTAGCAATAGCAGCAATTCAGCCCGCTTTTGCTGCGTTTGTGCATTGACAATCGCATTACAGCTGCTACCTTGAGCACTTGCATCGCCCCTGCCCCAATGCACTTGCACTCACACGTCAGAGACATCAAAAGTTCCAGACAACACGCGCTTAGCAGCATGGATTTTATACCTTCGCAAGCACAGCAGCGGCTTCTGGCGCGCCTGGCTAGCTCTGCTGCCACCCCTTGAGGCGATGAATGCTGCTGAAACATGGAGCGAAGCAGAGCTGCAGCAGCTGCAGCCGGAGCATTACAAGGTGAGGTTTGTTTGCGCAGCAGCAGCAGCAGCAGCAGCAGCAGTTGGAACATAGTACGAAGCAGAGCTGCAGCAGCTGCAGCCAGAGCATTACAAGGTGAGGTTTGTTTGCGCAGTAGCAGCAGCAGCAGCAGCAGCAGCAGCAGCAGCAGTTGGAACATAGTACGAAGCAGAGCTGCAGCAGCTACAGCCGGAGCATTACAAGGTGAGGTATGTTTGTGCAGCAGCAGCAGCAGCAGCAGCAGCAGCAGCAGCAGCGGCGGCGGCCTGGACAGGCGGCACAGCTGCAGCAGCTGCAGCATGTGTGATGATGCATGTCTTCGGCTGAGATCTCAGCATACTGTGCACTCTGCATGAGGTGTTGACAGCAATCGTTATGCGTGGCCACCAGCGATCTCACACATACTTGTAGACATGCCTTAGAGCATGTTGCAGTGAGCGGCACGTGCGTGTGGACCCATTCACAGTCATTCAACTTTTGGTTGATGCAAGTTCTTTGCCTGCTGATCAAGGCCCAACCAGCACCTCTACAATCTATGCAACCAATGTGCGCTGCTGCTGTTGTTGGCTGCTCGTTACTGCATTTCCAGGTGCACATGAGCATACACAACTATGCCGCTAGCGCTCAAGTCACGGCTGTCTTCAAGGCCTTTTCAAGCCACCCACGCATCAGCCCTCTTCAGCTTGCGGAGACAGGTAATGTTGCAAGTTGGTTAGACTGGCAATGTGTGCTACAGCATAGAACAGTGTGCTTTTTGGTTTGCCTCTTAGTAGACAGCTCACCTGTTAGTGCGCGCAAGATTGCGCAGGTGTTGACAACATGCCGTACATGCTTCTGTCAATACTTGTGTGCATTGCTCATCAGTCTGACAAGACATGATGCACAGTTGGGGTCACAACTGCGCACCAATGGGAAAGCGCATTGAGTCAGCTCTTAGTACAACATGGGTTGTGCTGTGGCCTTTGCATCTCCACAATAGCGCCACTCGGTCCCTTTGACTGTGACATTACCGTTTGTTAACACGCTGCTGCTGCTGCTGCTGCTGCTGCAGAGGATGACGTGATGTGGGCCCTATCAGTCGCACAAACGCGCGCTGCAGGCTATACCCTGGCAGGCCTCAAGTGCACAGCACTGCTGCCGCTGCATGACTTGATGAATCACGCTGATGACAGCAGCTGCATCGTCACAACTGACAGCCAAGGGTGAGTGGTGTCAGATTGCCTCTTGCCAAATGCCCATGTAGGAAGCAAGCACCGCTGCTGTGATTACTGGCAATCAGACAGCAGCGGTGCTGCATGTGTTGTCGTTGCAAACGATCTTGTATGTGTTGTGATCTGTATTCCTCTTGCTTCTGCACCAACCACCTGCCCTGCAGACTTGTGGCGCTTTTCATCACACCTCTTGTGTTGTGGCTCGTACCACTTGCTCGGCACCGTCTTCAGATGCTCCCCAGACCCACTTGCAACTCCTTTCATCACAATCCCTTGCAGGCTCCGCGTGCTAGCTTCCCCGATCGGATCCGGCATCCCAGCAGGCTCTCAGCTGACCATTAGCGACTCAGACAGCAGCAGTCTGGCAATGCTGGCTAGCTGGGGCTTCTGCCCAGCTGTACCGCTCACACCGCCTGAAGCTGGCGTTCGGCCAGACTTAGTGCTGTCAGCACGGTGCTGGGCTCTGCCTGGTATGGATTTGCAACGGCTTGCGTGGGCAGCATGCGAACTGCTGACGCAAAGGGGGCTGCCCTGGTCAGCGGCAGAGGCAGAACAAGAGGTGAGAGGACATGCAGAATGGCTGGCTGCGTCGGCAGCACTAGATGCAGCAGCGATGTGCAGCAAAGGAAGATGTTCTTTTGAGTAAGCAAAAGGAAGGGTACGGTGTGGCGAAAGCGGATAGTCGCTAATGTGATCATCACCTGCGTAGTACCATTACCCATTGCATACCACTACCTGACGTACTTGCAGGCGTGCAAATGCACCATGTCTTGTGCCAAGCCCTGTTCAAAGCATTTGAACATGTTTTGGGTTGCACTAGACCTTTTTGGGCCTGTCAAGCCATCCGACTGACGTTTGTACATCCGTTGATGCGAAGTACAAGTGTGGCAAAAGTTTTCTCTGTCGCAGCCAATGCAGCAGCCGCTTCCAACGTCCACTTGCAGACTCAAGGTGTGACTGTTGGCCCTGCTGACCTTACTGCCGCATACCTTTGCGCCTGTCTGTGCTGATTTGCGTGTCACCAATGCTGCAGGATGTACAATACCATGCTGCCGGGCAGCTGGTAGTTGAGCTGCTGACGCTGCTAAACAGCCTTCCAATCAGCCCTCCTGCAGACACCAGCAAGCACTACATGCTGGCCTCCAAAATCTTCGAAGGCTTGCCGAACGCAGCCCAGTATGCAGCCGACAACAACGTGCCGCAGCAGCTGTTCGTTCAGCAGGCAGCGCTCGCGCAGTACATCTGCACACCTCCACTTGATCAGCGGCTGCAGCTACAGGTGGAGTTTGCGGCAGCTGTAGAGCATATCTGGCCTCGGATCACTCGCACCAAGAACATTGATGGCGCGGAGAAGCGCGTTCTTGACAAGATGGCTGAACAAGTGCTGCTGCAGGGTGAGGGGCCGCGCGGGGTGCAGCTGCAGGGGCTAGTGGCAGCAGCAATGCACAATGAGGCGCAGCTGCAGCTGCTGAAGTGTAGCACAAGCATAGAGCTGGACCAGGATCTGCTGCAGCTGCTGGGAGATGATGCCGCGCTGGCTGCTCTGCAAGCAGCCGCTGCACCAGCAGCAGCAGCCGCTCCAACTGATGCAGCAGTAGCGGCTGTACCAGCAGCAGCAGCCGCCGCAGCAGCAGCAATCGTCCCAGCAGCGGCAGCTGCGGCAAAGGCGAGGCCGCGGGGCAGCATCTTTAGGCAGCCACCTTCAACAGCAGCAGCAGCAGCAGCAGCAGCCGGCACGACTGCTGGCAAAAAGCCACGTGGCGCGCTGTTTGGAACGCCAGCAGTCAATACACCAGCAGTCACCAGCCTTCAGCAGTCAAGGCACCAGCAGCCGCCGGCACCAGCAGCAGTGCAAGGCCGCGTGGCCCGCTGTTTGGACGGCCGGCAGTCAAGGCACAGTCACCAGCAGGCAATGCGCAGCAAGAGACAGGCGGCAATTCTGCAGCGCAGCAGCAGCACCAGCAGCAGCACCAGCAGCAGCAGGAGTTGCAGGGTCTGCAGGAGTTTCAAGATCTGCAGCAGGATGTGCTGGAAGCCCTCATGCTGGTAAGTGCCAAATCCATGATAGAGAATGCAAGCGGCAGTGACAGCAGCAGCCAAGGGATGGTGGCGGCAGCCAGCAAGGTAATTGCATCACTCAAAGGCAATGCCTCAGCCGCAACACTGCCAGAGCTGATGCAGCAGGCAGCCGCGCAGCAGCAACGCCAGAAGACGCTGCTGTCCAAGCTGCAGCAGCAGCAGCAGCAGAAGCAGTGCGGCGGCACCACAGCAGCTGCGGAAGCAGCGCGCCTGATGCAAGGCGGTGGTGTCAGCAAGGCGCGCCTTGTGGCGGCAGTTGCTGCGAGGCTGCAGCACAAGCGGCTGCTGCACTTGATGTGTGAGCTGATGGAGAGCATGCAGCAGAAGCTGAAGCTCGCAGCAGGCTAGGCTAGGTGCTGCCCTTGATTGCTGTGTATGGCCAGCCAGTAGGGTTTCGCTCCCCCTGGTAACAATATGACATCATACACATTGACGTGTGAGCTGATGGAGAGCATGCAGCAGAAGCTGAAGCTCGCAGCAGGCTATAGGAGCTAGGATATAGCGCTAGGCTATTATCTAGTAGGTGCTGCCCTTTGAAGAGAAGTTTGTCGATTTTGAAACAGCTTCAAGCTTCAACAGGCGCCAGCCGCCGTTGCGACAGCAGGATCTGCAGTCTCTGCCGGAGGCTTGGTTTTCTAAAACGGGTAAATTATGCGGTGACATGCGCGCCTCACATGGTCTTGCCGCAAATTATTGTATGACCCAAAGCTGGCATGGGAGGCATGATGTGTGCACCAGCGTGCAGATGATGTGTAATGTTTTTGACAAACCTAGGCTGCTGCACTATTTTTGTGGTGTGCTGCTGCACTATTGCAGCTTCCATGTGCCAGCGAGGTGTTCGGTGTGGTATAGACACCAACATAGCCTGGAAGCCTCTTCTGCTTTGGCTGTGCAAGAAAGCACCTGAGAAAACCCCGCGCAATAACGTAGTTACAAAAGGCTTCAGCAAGATCCACAAGTCTGGCACCCTGCTGTGTATACACTTCTTGCTACGTAGCAAACCAACCCGGCTCACACCCCAGCAGCCACAGATGCTGCTGCTGTCATGCCTTGCACATCCACACTATGCAGCGGCAGCCCCTGCTGCTGCTGCTGCTGCTGCTGCTGCTGCTGCTGTGCTGCTGCCGTAAGGGCCCAAGTCGGGCCATGTGTGATGACACCATCAGCATATTCAAACGTGCTGTTGAAGGCCCACGTCCTCAGCAGATCTGCAGCCAGCTGGTGCACCTCACTGCTGCTGCTGCTGCTGCTCCCTGCCACATCCCCTGCTGCTGCTGCTGCCTGCTGACTAGAGCTGTCTAGCCCCTCTACTGCTCTGCTGCCACTTGTACTGCCTAACATCTGCTGCTGCTGCTCTTGAACTGCCTCCTGGC
The DNA here is from genome assembly GCA_004335835.1 of Scenedesmus sp. ARA3. Classification (NCBI taxonomy): domain Eukaryota; kingdom Viridiplantae; phylum Chlorophyta; class Chlorophyceae; order Sphaeropleales; family Scenedesmaceae; genus Scenedesmus; species Scenedesmus sp. ARA3. Next base: position 2,168 of record RWJK01000066.1, on the reverse strand, counting down.
ATGCTGCCAGCACCTGCCCCAAATCCACATACCCTAAGCCCTGCAGGTTAAACCCCGGGCCTGAGGCTAAACCCAGCGGGGTTTTGCCCGGGCGGGACTCCAGGTCAGCGCAGCAGGACAGCATGGCCCGCAGGCTGGCATGTGAGGGTTTAATGCCGAGGCTGAGGGCTGAGCGTAGCACTGCCACCAGCAGCCCTGCTAGGCGTAGGGAAGGAAGGCAGATGCAGGCAGCAGCGGAGAAGCAACAAACCAAGTCAGATGCTGATGATGGACAGAGGACGGATGCAATCTAGTGTTGAGCGCAGCACTGCCACCAGCAGGCCTGCTAGGCGTAGGGAAACAGGGAGGTGGAGGAAGGTGGGCAGGCGGGAGAGGTCGTCAGGCAGGCAGCAGTGGACAAGCAACGAATCAGGTCAGATGTTGAAAGCGGACACAAGGTGCATGAGCAGCAGCAGCACCACAAACGTGTGACACTGCATGTAAATGGGCATGCACCGCAGATGATCAGCGCAGTCCCCTCGGGAAACACAAACAAGCAGCTACGGCTGGAAAATCAAGAGCAGCTGCAGCTAGCCAGGGCCTCACCAGCTGGGCGTCCTCTCTGTCCCAGCAGTAGCAAACAAGCAGCTGCAGCAGATATAGCACTCCTAGGCCTGAAAGAAGGCAGCAGCAGCTGCAGCTAGCCAGGGCCTCACCAAACTGCCGGGCATCCTCGGTGTCCCAGCAGTGGCACAACAGCAGCTGCAGCAGATACTACACATGCAACAAACATGTAGCAATTCTAGCCAGCGCCTCACCAGACTGCCGTGCGTCCTCAGCGTCCCAGCACTAGCGCAGCACTTGCAGCAGGCAACACATGTCCAACACAGATGCAAGAAGTCTAGGCGTTTGTGTATCAAAGTCAACATCAGCTGCAGCAAGCCAGGCCTCACCAGACTGCCGCGCGTCCTCAGTGTCCCAGCAGTAGCGCAGCACTTGCAGCGCAGCAGCCAGCGCAGCATCATGCCGCATCACCACACCCCAAGCCGCCAGCACATCAAACACAGTCAGCAGCAGCAGCACCTGGCTGCGCAAATGCGGCGGCTGCTCATGCAGCGGCAGGCCAGGTAGTGGCTGTAGCTGCTGCTGCTGCTGCTGCTGCTGCTGCTGCGGGGTTTGCAGGACGCTTGAAGGGGAGTACACTACTGCTGCGGTTGCTGGAAGCATTGCAAGTGATTGCTTGAGGCGATCTTCAGAGTAAGCTGCCGCAGCTGCTGCTGCTGAACTCCAGCTGACACTGCTGCTGCTGCTGCTGCTGCTGCTGCTGCTGCTGCTGTAACCTTCTCCATCTGCAGCATCTGCTGCTTCTGAAGGCATCACCAGGCCAGAAGTCTGCTGCATTCCAGCCCCAGCAGCAGCAGCAGCAGCAGCAGCGATCTCTGCCCCCGCTGCTGTCACTGTCGGCAGCCTGCTGCCCTCCTCAGCCGCCGCCAGCACCCCGTGCAGCATCTGGCCGACGATCTGAGATCGCGCCTTGTCCAAAACCTCGGACTTGATCCCCGCCATCGCCATGTAGCTGTACGGCTGACTCATCGCGCTGCGCAGGGCTTTCCATAACCTCGGACCCTTGTCACCTGTTGCGATTAGGCCTTGCAGTAATGCACCCCAGGTTGAAGGGTGGGGGCTGCAGTGCCTCCTGAAGAAGCTGAGTAGGCGGTTAGGGCTGCTGCCAGCACCCAGGGGAGGCCCAGTGCTGCTGCGTGCCATGGCCCTGCATTGAAGGCATTGACGGGCACGGCAGCAACGACAGTAACTGGTGAGGAACAAGCTTGACTGACGTAAGGCAGAGTTTGTAGGGGGCTGCTGCCAGCACCCAGAGGGGGCCCTGTGCTGCTGCGTGCCATGGCCCTGCATTGAAGGGCACGGCGGCAATGACAGTAAGCGGTGAGGTACGAGCATGACTGACGTAAGGCAGCGATAGTATGGGGCGGCCGCAGCACCTAAGGGGGGTCCTGTGCTGCTGCGCGCCATGGCCCTGCATCAAGGGCAAGACAGCAATGACAGTTACAGGTAAGACATGGGAAGGTAACATTGTTGTTATTCTGCTGCCAGCCACCTCAGCGGCGCAGCCTGCGCCTTGGGCTTACAGTATGCCAAATAACATTGATGGGGCTTGTGTTTTGCTGTAA